>JAAAKQ030491399.1:0-21357 GCA_010016005.3 Zanna intricata
ATATATATATATATATATATATATATATATATGTATAAAATTATTAGTACTGGTTTATAGCAACTGTATTATAATTTTTGCGACAATATTTTTTAAAGCAATAACCAGATGGTTTTATTGTCTAAAAAATACAAGTAATAAAATTATAAACTGTTTTAGACTACGAAGGCGAATAATATTTTACTTATGGAATTTTGTAATAATTTTGCTACTAGCAGTTTTTCATATTCTTCTTCAATTTTTTTTCTCTTGGTCGTATAACCTCTTAGACTCTTGGTTTCTTTTGAAGCAATAAGAGAACGTATCTCCGTTATTACACTTGAATTACGTTTAAAAATAACCTACTGCGGTAAACACATTTCATAAAAACATACAAAATAGACTCATATAGAAAAAAAAATTTAATTTCTAAAAATCATTTTTAATTTTTTCCAGCTCTGATCGTAATTTTCATCTAAACAAATATAATATTCAAAGAAATTAACGTGAAAATTGAATAATTACTTATGAAAATATAAAAAAATAATCAAATTTACTAATTTATTTTATGAAATTGATTTTTCTTCTGTATCAATCAATGCCAAAGCGTAATTTAGAAAATGGATAAAATAAGTTGGCATAATTTAAGTAAACGGTAATTAATCAGTAACAACGTCTTCATCAGAGTCAGAAAAAGATAAATAAAAAACCAGACAGATATTTTTAAAAGCATTAAAAAAAAGTGGTAATTCTTTCTAAGACTAGTATACTTATAACTGAGGAGATTTATCTTCTCCGAAGCCTACTTCATGAATGGTATTATTTTTAACAGATTTAAAAATATAAATTTAAAAAACAAAACCGGTTTAAAAGTGCACTAAAAATTAAAAAATTAATATATATAAATTATTTTTTAAATTTTGATATTTTAAAACGGATTAAAAACTACCAATAACTTACTGATTTTTGATTTGATGTCGATTTCAAAAATCAAAATTTTGATGTTGATAAGATTTGTAAATTTAAATATAAGTTAAATTTTTCTTAACCGATTTAAATTGGGTTTTATTTACTTTTCATATATTGTATTTTATTTCTTACTATTTACTTTTGCGACAATTAGCTCTACATCATCATCGTCAACTGCTAACGCGTCCACCTTCGACATATCGGAATCTTCATCGTCCATATAAAATACATCCGTACTCTGAGAGTCTCTCAATATCGTCCCATTAGGGATGATTAAAACCATGGAGTTTAGTTTAGTTTAGTAGTCTTACAAACACCGGGCGTACGGTCACAACCATGATAGTATAAGAACCCCGTTTAGCTATGCCCCGATTAAGAAAGAAGAAACAGTATCCGTCTAAATCCTCCACAGAGAGGCCTCTCCACACATCTGCCTTTATATAGGATTCCTTCCCCGGTTGGACCCTACAGCCTCGCCAAGAACCTCGATTTCATCGGACCACAGAATTCTCTTCACAGAATTCTGTCGCTCCATCTCAACACTAGCCAGTTGCCGACTGATATCTTTAACCAATTCCTGACCGTCTTCTACAACCTCACGGGCCACGGCCAACACAATCCTGAAGCGACTACCGACCATCCTGAAGGCGTCTGCTCATTCCCACAAAGCGACAGGAGATCCTCACTGGCCTCAGTAGCCTCATACCATCCTTCGAAGCCTTCAACTCGGTATCGGAAAAAGGGCCACGGATCCTTTATGCCTCTTAATCTGGAGGGTAACTAAGCTTGGTCGGCTCAGCAGACCACCCACAGGCTCTCCTCCATAGTAAACTTCTCATCCGTAGCACGGGAAACTGTAATAGTCCACGGCACATAGCAATCCATTTTTTCACTAAGTTTCTTTCTAAGCACATTTAGCTAGCTCACTATCATCCGGGTCTAATGTGGTCTGCCGCCTCATCTCTTCGCAGCCTCCCCATATCACTTGAAGCATTCAAATCGTCTCATGGGAAGCAGTAGTATCCGTATGGGAGACCTGGACATCACGTAAAACCCCTTAGTTCTGGTGGCGATTTTTTCGCCCCCTGTCCTTAATAGGGTTCCATGTAATTAAATCGTATAATATCACTCTCCTAATGGAAGTGAGACGAAAAAATAATCACTCAAAAGTAAATTACACAAGTGAAAAATTTTCTACATCAAAATGACAATCTTGTTACGTAAACAACAGCTGTTGCTATATAAACAAGAGGTAGGCTATGAAAACAAAGTAAATATATTATGATATATCAAAACAAATCGGTAAGGATCTAAATTAGTCACTTACCACCTAAAATATACAAGAAAAACAATAAAAAATAAATATTCGCAGGAAAAAATTTTATAAGTTGAAAATGTAAATAAACAACAGCCGTTGCTATTCAAGCTGCAAAAATAACATACTTCGAAGTATCTCGTTTTCTACAGAATGGGTACTCGGGGTCTCCTTGGCTCTTCTCCTTCCAAAGAGATTTTTCCGAAGCGCATCGTGTCTGGTCACTAATGAGATGAGCTAATAGTTTAGCTCGCAAAACCTCCTCCCGAATCGCAGCCCAATATCCCCGATCAGTCGGTGGATCCATCGTCCCTTAGCAGGAATGTCCCCATCCAGACTGTTATTTCGTCAGCATTTCACTGAGAGAGATTTCCTTGCGCACTCCTTCCTGGGTCCTCATACGAAGCCTAGCCAGTTTTTGCAGCGGAAATATCCCAATAATCACCAAGATCACTTCAGTGGAAGCCGAGGAGTAGGAGGACGCTATCCGAAAGACAAACCTCCTCTTTACATCCTTTAACTGAAGTCTGATCTTTCAACTTCTAGGGTCCTGTGCCAGATCGGAAGACCATACAACAAGACAGAATTTACCACACTTGAGTATAATCTTCGTTTGGTTGTTCGTGATCCCATCGTGCTTCCCAAGAGTCTGCTCAGACTTCTGACTACCCGTTCCGCCTTGGTGCAGGTTTCTCGTACATGGACTGTGAACGGAGTATGATCGAATTGTTTAAATAAATTAAAGAATTTTATAAATACTTTAGATTAAATTTATCTGAAACTTTTTATTTCCTGTAGAGAGAAACTTGTTATAAGATGCAATAAATAATAAGATTCTTTTATTTATTTACAAACTGTATGGTAATAGACCAGTTAAAATTAATTATGAAAATTGAATTACGCAGCAAGAAAAATACCAAGCCTGGCCAGCTATTCAAACCCAGAACTTCTGTAATATTTTTGAAAATAATACGTTTACACTTTTATTGTTCGGTTTAAAAGACGGTATTACAACAGAAGTCATGCCAGGACAAAAAATTAATAACAATAAATAATTCTAATTACCAATGTTTCTTGTTTCTTTAGAGAATTCATTACGTTCTTGGTTTGTCTTCGGATATGAAGTTGACTTATTTTCTTTTATTGATTCGTAATGATGCTACTTCCGTTAAACAGAATTAAAAAAAAATCGCACATTGCAAGGAATAATCTTTTAAGAATTGAATCATACACTGATAAAATTATATTAAATTTTACACGAGAATTTAGATTAATCTTTTCTAGTAGACCTAAAGGAGAAATAAAATTATTTACTTTTCATTTTAACAATGAAAAGAAAGTAATGTTAACAATGAAAAGAAGAATGTTACTATTATTACTGAAATTGTTATCCATTAACTTTTTTTATCATATATTTCATCCATTAATTATTCTGTTAAGACTAAATATCGTTTACACGACGGTTTAAAGAAATAAGGTTGTTTACCTTCATCATCCCGCAAGTTCAATGTTTGTGATTTTTATTTTATTTTAATAATAATAATAATAAATAGTAAAAATAATTTATAAATAATAATATTTATTAAAATAAATTCATATTTTTTAAAATATATTATGTTTTATTCACATCATGAGTGACATATATATAAAAAGCATATTGCAGTAAAGTGATTTTATATATAATATGTTATTTGTTGTATTTAAAAAAAACAACTAGGGTTTACAGGGTGTACAGGCCGAAAAGCGGCAATCTCTTCCAGAAAAGACTGGAAAGGATTTCAACCCTCTACTTTTACTTTATGGTGTTAGAGAAATTCGCGAAAATAAAAAAAATAAATAAATAGAAATTACATCTGATAAATTTCTAATCAATTTATGTTCGTTAAAAAAAAATACGACAGAATACCGCAAGAGCAATGGGTAGACGGAAAGATTTACCACGAAACACGTAAGGGTTTTATGTTTGCTGTTGCTGATCGAAATGCAGATTCGTTACTGCTAGTAACTGTCAATTTCTTCTCACCGAGTTCCTTAATTATTTCCGATCATTGGTCAGCCTACAATGAGATATGAAATTTTAACTGTAATTAAGTACACAGCAGTTTTAACTCTTTTTAATTACTAGAGAACATACCCAGACTATTGAAATTCTGTTATGAATACAAAAAGAAAGCTTTCGTCGAAAATGTGGCAAAGCGAGAAATTTATAAGATGGAATTTCGTACATTCACTGGTTGGTTTTTTTTAGATACAACAAATAACATATTATATATAAAATTGCTTTACTGCATACATAAATTTAGACGGTCAACTCCTGACCTTTAATAAAACGGTTATTATTTGACAGTTTATTCGTACATACCTTCTGTAAGTAATGACTGTAGTCAAAATTGCGGTAATTTCTAGTTCATAGAATTGACATCCATGAATACACAAATAACAATATTTTCTACAGACTTATTCTCTCTTTATCTGTTTAGCCTCCGGAACTACCGTAAGGTATTACTTCAGAGGATGAATGAGGATGATGTGTGTGAATGTGAATGAAGTGTAGTCTTGTACAATCACAGGTCGACCATTTCCGAGAAGTGTGGTTAATTGAAACCCAACCACCAAAGAACACCGGTACCCATGATCTAGTTTTCAAATCCATATAAAAATATTTTTCCACAGACTTAGTTTGCAACTTTGCAACCGTGTTTTGGGAACATCACGGTGTTCAGGTGAACATCAAATCGCCTTTCCTTTTTGTTACGACATAGTTCTTGGTTAACCGAAACCTTAGATATCATTTCATTTCCACCATTACATTTTTATTACTATCCAAGTAATACGATTAAATTATTTTCTGGAAAATACAGTAATTTTGAAATACACGAATAGAGATATTTTTTCGTGAGTTATTTCGTACAAATGAAATATATTGCCGGGAACATTCATTTCGCAGAGAAAGAAAACGTGAATTCGATGCCAATAGGAATCTAAATTACCCGGTATCACTGTGAGACTGGATAATTAAAAGCAAATAAAAAGAAACAAATATTTTTCAAGCACCAACATATTTGTGAAATGAACAAGCAGAAAGATGTTAGTAGGGGCACCATCAAATCCGTATAAGTCAATCTCTTAATATAATAATTTTTTTCTTTTTCTCTGTGTAATATTCGTGTCATTAATTACTCTAGAAATATAGTACCGTAAATATACTGAAACTCATTAATTCATTGGTAGAAACTAGCGGTGAGATAACGGAAGAGACCAAACAATTTTTATTGTTTTCTATTTCATCCTCTTTATATGAACTAATTTGGAAAGAATAACGAGTCGATGACATATAGCAACATTTTTAAAAGTTATTGAGTCCTGCCACAACTCTTGCTCAACATAACAGTTTCACTTTTTGAAAGCATCTTATTTACCTCATAACAGTCATGACTGATTTCCGATAAAGCAAATAACCACTTAGGAGAGTAAAAGAAAGGTAATATTTTGCAATTTATTATTATTATTTTATTTTTTATTGAGATTAAAAGCTCAACTGTTATGGTCATTAATATCATGGAAATGAAATTTTGTAGCCTATGAAAAATGCCACGCCTAACCGGGATTCGAGCCCGGGATCTCCAAATAAAAGGCCAAGACTCTTCCGCTCCGTCGAGGAGATTAGCAAATTATTATTTTGTCGGACAAAAATTTAAATTAGTTATGAGGTTTAAGGTTAACAGATATAAAAAAATTACTACTGTGTAAGATGTTTGAAAGTGCTATTAAGGACATAGGAAACATTAAACTACATTGTTTATTAGAAAACAGTTACTAAATTAAAAATATTTTTCGTAAATGCAGCAGCTCAGAAAAATATAATTCAGTTCAGTTTTATTTAAATAGTCTATATTTATTAACACGTACGAAATTATGTACGAAATTATGTAACTGCCTTTGAGTCGCGCATCTAGACGTGTTGATCACTTTAAATGTTGTAATGTAGTCATAACTTCTCTGAGAAAACGTGTACGAACATAATATGTTAGGAAATACAATATAATTATAGCAAGGGATTATGCTATAAAAAATATGAGTGCTATATTAAAAACTTCTGTCGCCGAAGTAAATAACAGACTTGTACGCTTTTTAGTTTTACAAGGATAAAAATTATGTTTTCAACTCTTCTACTCTCAGCATAAGTTAATATAATAAAAAAGATAATCATCCCCTTCTTTTACCACCTTATAATTAAATTAAGAATAAAAAAATAGAGAAATTCTACACACTGAAGAAATTATTTTACAAGAAGAGAAAAGAGAACACCTCGTTTTTTAATATTACTTTTTCTGAAAAATCAATTACTCACGAAACACAACGGGAAGCCTGAGAGACAGCTGTACGGAAAAAAACAATATGAGATCAGAATCTGGTTTATATAGTTTACCGATATTAGCTGAAAGCTCAGAAAAAATCCATAAATTATTCTAAAACAATTTTCTGATCTGAAAGAGCAAAATTACTGTGCAAGCAGCTTAAAAACGTTGCGACAGGTCTGTTGTGAGTGTTCGACACGACACGCGGGAAGAGTGAGTAAAATATCACTAAAATATTTACTATACATTCTTAAAACAGGTTAAAAATAGAAATTGATTTTTATAAACCAGCTTCATATACCAATCAGGATGATACTTTAAAATATGAAGTGAAATAAATATAATTATAAAACAAAATATATATAAATTTAACCATTTAATAATTATAGCAATTTCTAATTTTATTTTCTGGAATAATTATTAATACAGTTTAAATAAGTGAACCTTAAATTGAAATTAAATTAGGTCATATCAACTTATTACCTTATTCCAAACTACTGAAATTTACTTGCCTCAGCGGTGCAATTAATGAGCTTTCTTGGGAATATCAAACCTAGAGTAACAATGGCTGCATTTGTAGGTGTCTTAAACCAAATCCTTATCTTAAGACTCGAGTTTGAGTTCGGCTCAGAGAAAATTATTCTAATGACCGAGCACTAATCGGTAATCAGTAACTGGACTTTATTTACTTAGTATAATAATATAATTATTTAATTCTGGGCTTAATACTTCAGCCTGTAATTTTAAAAAATGATTTGTTTTGGCATGAGAATAAATGAAATCTAGAGAAAGGTCATAATAATTGGAAAAAATAAGCTTATCACTAAAAAAACAATGTACGAATTTTTACTCGTGGGTTCATGAATTATAGAAAATGTATAAATTATGAGGGGAAGCGTTCGACCGTGAATTATCGAGGTTCTGTGATATATTATATTTTGTTTACTGCGGCACATAAAATAACTATTTACGGAGTATTCTGAAAAGACGTTTGGTTATAGATGAAACATACATAGAATATCAAGGTAAACTGATATAATTATTAAATAATCAAAACTTCTGCTCCGTAATCAGTAAATTCTGAGGTTTTATCTTTATGTCCGTTAAAAGGGACTAATCTGATTTTTTATAAAGTGGCTTATTAAATAAATCCTTCCTTTAAAATGTTCCTTTTGTTTTAGTGCAAATGCACGTAGTTATCTCATAACTTTCAGCGTAAGAGAAACAAATAAATAGATCTTGTTGAGGAAAAGTAGAGAGAGAAATCTAGCATAGATCTGTAACTGAGATGAGAGAACCTGAAATATGTATGGTAATTTTAACAGGGGTGAATATACTACACAATAGAAAACATTTTCAGTTAGCAGAAACTTACATTAACTCTTTTATACTAACTTTAATCTCTTCACTCCTTTTACTGTCATCAAAATCATCTTTCCTGAAAAGACTTTTATTTACTTTGTTGATTACAGTTATTTCCGATAATTTATCTAACGCGACTTGAGTAAATAAATACTTTAACTCTTGTAAATTCAGCATCTTTAACACCTGCATCCAGATAGATTTATTAAACTTCCTTTTTTATCGTATTACACTAAGATAGTCAACCGATTTAAAATTTATGTTTTAGTTGGCGACATTATTTTTTTATATCTGCCCAGATAATTTAAATAGGGTTCAAATCGAGGTGAAAAGGCGAAATCTATAATATACTGTGACTGTGTTCAAAAAATAAGGTGTCTCATTCCTACCTTATAAAATCAGGATTATTAATTATGAAAAATCATGGTAAAGTACTGATTTTAATATGCTTTCATTAAAATATATTTTATTTTCAATAAGCATTTTAATCATTTCACTTTCATTTGATTCTGGTTTGTTGAAACTTTCAAATAAAAATTATAATGCAGCATAATTATCCCCTTCACCACGATGACTAAAATAAAATTTGGCGATTCATTAGGCGTTAATTTGTTTTAAACCAATTTTCGTAAATTGTAATGTTCTGCGAATCTTGTTTATCATAGGATTTTTATCCGTATTTGAAAAACAAACCGCATTGTTAAATAAAATCCTTTTTCATCACCTTCATCATTAAAAAACATGAAGAGTAATTGATCATCGACTGTAGAAGTTGAAGCAAAAATTCCTCCTTTTCTTCTTAAATCAAGTTCGTTCAAGAACATGATGTACCATGGGTTGAATGAACGTAAGTTTCATCTGATTGTAGGTCTGTGGCCGACCTTTTCTTATGATAACTCCCCGTTCTAGAAATTTTTATTGAACATCAATAAATCATCATGTTTCAATTAAAACTTTACGGTTGTTGAGTAAATTTTTCTATTTGTAAACTAATTTTTTTGAATTTTCCTAAAGTCCATTTTTTCCGCAAAATCAATTTTGATTAAAAATCCATAATAAGCTTCCTGTTTAGGTTTGACTTTTCTTCACAAGAACTTCATTTGTAGTACTAACAATACATTTGTTGCCAGCCTCCGTGGTGCGAATGATAGCGTCTTGGCTTTTCATCTGGAGGTCCCGGGTTCGAATCCCGGTCAGAAATGGCATTTTCACAGGGTAAAAAAATTTCCACTTCATCTCGTCCTCTGAAGCAATTCCTAACTGTGGTCCTGGAGGCTAAAGAAAAAAAAAATTTATCAGTGTCGTCAATTTCTGTCCGTTATCATTTATTACTGGTCGTTTTTCCTGCCGATTGAAAATCTCTACCAGATTCTTCATCCGTTTGGATTCTTTAATAATGAACTCAACAGAACTTCAGGAAACCCCAATAGTTTCGTTAACTCTTCCCTAAAATCTTTTCTTAAAATAGAGTATGCTGTCGCTTCTTTAAAAAAAAAAAAAAAGTATAAAGATTACCAATAACTTCATGCACCTGGGCACCTGACCCTGACTATGAAAAACTGTAGTACCACCAATTTTTGTTTGTTTTATAGTAAAAGGTATACGATTAAATACCAACAGTTAAACTTTAAATAAAACTTTAAATGAACTCATAAGAATAACATTATACGATATAGCGTATTAGAGAATCTGACTAAATTTTTTCTAAGTCGCAGCAAATTATAGCAAGTATACTATGCATTTACATCGCGTAAACAAGGTGATAGAAAAAATGCCTCCTGTTGTTAGAGTTACTTTCGCTAACTGGTGAATTGCTGTTAAAAATTGTTAAGTACCTTCATAGTATTACGACTGAGTTTTCATAAGGGGATCTTCCCCAACTTTTCCCTTCGTTCCCGTTGAAACTATATCCCGCTCCGGATCATCATCCGATCCGGCCCCCTCTTCCTTTTGATCCCCCGAAAAAAATGTTCAATATTTGTTCATTCAGTATTTGAACAAATACTCCCCCCTCTACGACCACAATTATTTGGCAAGTGGGGTACCGTTGGATAAGATTTTGAGCCTAGAGTAAGTTCCTGATAATTAGTGGTGAGAATTCCTGGTGAGAATAAGATGGGGAAGAATCCCAGAGAGTTGAAGAAAAGAGACTTAATACCTACAGTCGAAGTTAGGATGGAGTTAGAAGATTTTGGAAGAAGAGAACCCAAACAGAAGATACCCGGTGTCAGATAACAGTGATATGGACGTCATAGAAGGTTTAGACATGGACCATCTCATGGAGAAGTTGGCGGATTGATATCCCTCGTCACAGCTAACGTTAACACAAAAAAATAGATCAAGGCTTGTGCTTTTAAGATTTTATAGAATGCTAAAGGTGTGGAGATTTTAATGAATGCTCTATACGAGTACGAGGTGTCACATCCTATAATGACGTCGTCAAAGTACGTACACACCGATCCCAGTAAAAAGACAGGTAGAAGGGGACAACTGACCCAATAATTATGCTGCAGAAGATACATGCTGCTCTAGATTCTGTGGATTTGGAACACTTTTTTTTTTCGATGAGATCGGAGGAATGCCATTAACGCACGCCACCACGGGGTAGCGTGCGTTATCGCACGCATTATCGCGGGGTGTGTTAGGCTCGGACCCACGACGCTATTCGCCCCAGGCTAGCTAACAGGCTAACAGGCTCCGCCGAGATGTTGTTAGGAGTGATATGACCTGTCCCCTACCGACTAAACCTCCCTCACCGCTCTTCTCCGCCCCGAGACCGGACCCGCAATTAAGCATAACGCAGTCTGGGGGGGAATGAATCCGACATCTTAGGAAAAAAACTGCTTCCGCAATGCGTGGGATAGACTGCCTGCGACTCTCCATTTTCACTGTATCTGCAACAAAAAGAAACAAAAACGACTCATCCACTCATCACTCAAACAAAATCATCCACACAAAAAACATTCATACTGGTGTGATATGGATGTATAAAGTGTTCACGCCTTGGGATCAGGAGTCCCCGTACGTCATCACCGTCGCCCACCAGGGTAATGACGTACAACGGCTCAGTAGAAGGCTGTCCCTCCCCTGGCTCCTCCGTGTTATTGTTTGTAGCCCCAATCCCCGTCATAGTGGGAAGGAGTCCCCGTGCTTTATCACTACATTCTATCTCCATAAGCAGGAACAAGATGCAGCACTACAGAAAGCTGTCCCCCCCACATGACTATCCCCTACATTTCAGTCATCCATGTTTCTTCGTCCTTACTTTTCCTCCAAAGCACCATGGTTACATACCGCCTTATCATTTCCCAACCAACTGGATTGCGTAACATGGTTGCCATGACGTCCTCCGGGGTTGCCTCTGACACTCCCAATAGCCAATAGTTGGGTCTCATCAACCCAACGAGTGCAGTGGAAAAAGGTATGTTCGACATTATCAGTGTCCCCGCAATATAAGCAGTTTCGCCACTGCTTCAAGTTAAAACGATGTAAATATTTGTTAAAGGTCCCATGACCAGTGAGGAACTGGGACAGGTAAAAGTCCCCCTCCCCATGTTTCTTCCCCAGCCACGGACCCAAACCAGTGATCAGGCGCCTGGTCCAAGCTGCCACTGGTGCGACGTCCCACTTAGCCTGTTATTCCTCAACCAACTTTGATACTGCTAGATCCTTCAGTTCTCCTTGCCAGACGCGGGTGCGTTGGTCCGCAAACAGCACGATTGGGGGAACTCCTGCCTGAACTCCTGTCGCTAGTGTTGAAACTGTCTGTAACAGTTTATGATCTTGAGACACCCCCTCCTTTGAAAAGATTGTAATCTCATTTCGTTTCTTCTTCTGTGCAGGGCGGATCCCCACGCAGGTATCGCATAAAGTAACATCGACGAAAAACCCGCCAAAAGTAGTCGACGCTTGGACGCTCGTGGACCTCCATGTGGCAGCATCACCCTAATCAAGAACCTTCTGCCAGTAACCTTCTCCGTCTTTTCCAGTACAAAACGCAAATGTTCATTAAACAACCCCGACTTATGGAGATAAACCCCTAGGTATTTGACCGTGGGTAGCGTTAACACCGTCGGTTCATCTACATAGTTACAGCTAGTGGAAAAACTTTGTTAAAATGGAAAGAAAGAATTAACGATGGCTGGCATTCGTGCCGGATCGAATCTAGAATTAAAGGACCTAAATGTTATAAGTGTTGGGGTTCTGGCAACCAATCGAGAGAGTACAAGGGATCCGATCGATCGTACAAAGCTTTGTTTTCGGTGTAATGGAACAGGCCATGAAATTAAACAGTCTGGAACCGTTGATGTGTTTAGATTGTAGTCAGTTAGGGCATCGGACCGGAGGCTGGAGCTGTAACACACAAAGAACATTAAATTTTTACAAATAAATGCTAATAAAAGGGTCTCCATACATAATATCATATGGCATACAGCGGTTCAAAAATAAGTGGATTTCTTGGTGGTGGCTGAGCCAAATAAAAGAATCATTTCCAGTGGACTTTGGCATACCGATTTGGATGAGAATGCCGTCTTACTGAATGTGTCGAACAAGTGGGCAGAGTCTACTGTTTGTAGAGGCTTCGTAATTGCAGAATTGACCACGTGCATTATTATCAGTAGTTACTCTTCTCCAAACTAAGAAATGGAAGAAATTCGAAGAATTCCTACAAAATTTACAAGAAATAGTAAGGCTGAAAACAACCGCGTGTCCTTGTAGGGGGACTTTAACGCAGAGTCCAGAGAGGTAGGAGAAAGGAGATCTATTGCACGTGGATACTGTTGCGGCGCTCCTGACTTGGTGGATCTTATGCCTTTAAATCATCCAGGTGAAATTACCATTGTGGGCCGGGATTCCGTTCCATTATCGATAACGCAATAATTTCTGCGGGTAGTAAACTCTTGGGGTGTTATGAAAAAAAACGTTACAAACACATTAACTGGAGACCGAATGAGACTCAGAAGCAAGTTTTTGCAGACAATGTTGCAGAAAAAATGTCGAATTTTCTGGAATGGACCCCAGAAGTGTTCATCGAGGTTCTGAGGTAGGAGAACAATCTGATTAGACATAGAACCAAAAACTTTCAGAAAAGAACATATTGGTGGACGAATGAAATCGTCCGGCTCCGTGCAGCGACTCTGGCGGCACGATGACCCTTGCAGCAAGTCAAACGCGACCGCCCGGAGATACAGATACATAATGGTTTACAAAGAGACCAGGAAGCAATACAATGCTGAAATTCAGAATCCCAAACGGAATCTATGGAAGAGTCTCGTGATTGAGTTAAACGATGACCCGTGGAGGAGGGGTGATAATGAAACGATTTGTTACCCCTTCCCGAGGCTCTCGAAAGAGCTGGCATCGACTGCAATAGAATCTTTATTCTTGATCGAAGAATCTGTATATATACTCGTGGTCAGTAATGAAGTAAGGTGGTTCACCATAATCGAATAATCCGATTTGTCTCCTGCCTTCAATTGATCAGGTTTACGAAAGACTATTGGCATTTAGACCGGCTCACATCGGGAAACATTGTAGACCATATGATTTCAAGCCCCGAAAGCTGGAAGGTATTGAAAAACCTAATAAGAAATAATGCAAAATAAGGAAAAAGACTTCCGATAATGGTGTGAATTGTAAACCCGCTCCTAAAAAGAAAAAAACTTGAGCGGAAAAGACGCGAACCGGTATGAGTATTTCCCATTTGAGGGGGTACCGGGAAATATCAAGACCGAGATCCGGCGGAAATAGTCCGGTTCACTCTACCCCGGAAGTTAGAGGCAGGCAAATAGAATATCCAGTCCCTGCGGACCGACCTGCCATGCTGGATCTACAGCCGGTAGGGGGAGGCCCGTTAGAGGCAAAGGATACCTCGTGGATTACGCAATACTTGAATTTAGGTCCGATCCAGGGGCAGGGATAAAAAAAAAATAAACCTTCAAAAGAAATTAGTACACACACCCACACATTCGCATTCAAACAAAAATACTATTTCAGTAATTGAACATAAACTAGTTAATTTAAACTTTGTAACAAAATGTCACAACTTAGTCAGTAAAACAGTATAAATTTAGGAACATGGCTAATACTGTAACCATTGTAGTATTGTAATTATTATTATTATTATAAAATCACTAACACATATAGGAAATAAATAGAAGTAGTAAAAATTGCTGAAATACGGAATATAGTATATTGCCTTATAAATGTCATTATTGTATGCGTTCTCCACTCCATCCTGTAGGAATATATTATATGAAGAAGGACATGTAAAAGAATTATGCATGTCTAATGTGCTGGATCTATATGGATTTTCGCTTTTCTATTGATATTGATGTAGTTTTAAGTTTTTTTTGTAGTTTTTTCTAATTATATGTTTCATAAAATTGTAAATTTTCACTGATTATAACCAAATTAAACAAACATTGCCTATAGGGAAAGATGCTCATTTACTAATCACAATAATACAGGCGAATTAAAAATTTGTGAATTTTTTGTTTTCGCTTAGTTCTACCACAGTACATCGGGGGTGTTAACAACTTGAATGCTAGATGATTTATTCCTGCTCATTAAACGTCTGCTGTACCGTATTCGATGTAGAGGGGTACTTCGTATTTTACAGTCCCCGTTTTTCTTTAGAATATAATGTTCGAAAAAATGCAAATACTTGCTCAGTACTTGGAACCGAATACATTTTTTTCGTTGTACGACTAGGAATTACAGTTCTGTTGCATATGTTATCATGTGTAATTAATATCTCTGAATTTATTCTAGTAAATCAGTACTTTTAAAAAGATTTTCTAGGTTTGATAAGTTTTCAACAAGGGAAAACTCTGTTATAGGTTGATACAACCATCCATCTTTTTCTACGTGAAAAATTGACAGAAAAAATTACATATTTAAATTTATATTTGAACTAAATTCACATATCCAAATTCTTTTCGCAGGTAAAGTAAAAAAAAAAAAAAAAAAGTTTAAATGTTTGAAAATCAAAGTTTATAAGATATTTATTTAAATAAGATATTTAAAATTTATGTTGGCTGCCATCTTTGACTCCTATCTGATTAATTCATAATTGAGAGATATGTTTGATGAGTTTTTCTGAAATTTCTTTTCTTGTTTGATGATATCGCCACATAAGCTTGAATCTTGTGCGTGGGATATGGAAATTATCGTATGAAAAAGAAACATTCCTAACCGGGATCTGAACCCAGAATCTTCGGATGAAAAGCCGAGACGCTATCACTCACGACACCGAGGCCGGCACTTGAGTTTAATAGAAAATAGTTAATAAATAGTAACAGGCTATAATGGGTTTGGATGCGACATTTCTTATTTAAGTGATCTTAAATAATTATCAGTTTTAATTAACTTGTTTCAGAGCGTGAGGCATGTTACTATCCATGGGTATTGTATTTCAACATTTCATTTGAACTCTGAATTATATTGAACTCTCAGTTCAATACTTATTATTTTTTTTTTATATTAATGATTTTCTGAAAATAATATCAACTTTTTACTTTAGTGACAATCTGAATCATGAATCTTAGGGTCATTTAATAAAAATAAGGTGACTTTTTGCAGGAAACGTGTAAAGACAAACATATAACAAATCCAACCGATATAAAAAAAAATGAAGTCGAAATACTTAACTAATTTACAAAATTCATTTTGTTATATGTGTGGCCTCATCTAATAATTTTTATATTGTTTGTATTTTCTCTTTCTTTGAGCTCAAAATTCAGGTTAAACCATCCTTTTCATTAGAATTTCTTGAGCAAGAGTTGGTTGCAACTATATTGTTTTAAATTTCAACTTTCTACACTTTTAAAAAACATGATAAATTTTCTATTAGATATCTGAAAACATAGAGTTTTAAATATATTAATCTTTTAAAGATATTCAGAAATATCAGTCAGTTCGGTACCGCTTATGTTTTGCTGTAGCAGAAACTCAAACGATTTTCTGTACGTCATTGATTGTTATTAGTAAAATAATTTTTTAAAAGTTTAAAGAATAAAAAGAAAACTTCAGTCTTCTTTATAATACTGTTGTATTAAATGTTATCAAAGTAAGAAATTTTTTTTTATTTTACAGCAAATATCTAGGTTATTGTTATTTTTATTGCAATTTGAAGATGATTATTTTTATACGTCATCAGCTGTCATCTTATTTTTCTTTAAATGAAAGTTTTATGAAGTTTTTATATAAAAAGTATTTTCACAAAATAGAGAAAATAAAGATTGAACTAAAAAAAAGGGGAATATTGAAAAAAGATATCTACTTGTCATTTTCTAAAAATATGACACCTAATGAATTCACAAGCTGCATTTCAAAACTGAATACTCTCCTACACGTGCAATTATTATCAAGATAGTTGATAAAAATGTTCTTACGTTCATGGTATTGATTTAATTCATTCACAGTTGGGAGGAGGCGGAAAAATTTTCACTTTATTATTAGAAACTAAAATAAATCACTCGTTGATGTCATTATTTTTGATGATGTTTAGTGGATTCAAGCGTTATAAAATTAAATTAAGTTCAAAACTTATTCGTAATAATTTTTTATATTACATTTAATGAAATGAAATTAAAATAATGTGTATGATTCTTATTTAGTGCAATTATTTGTTCTGGTTAATCTTAAAACCATTTCGCTTGGCAGCTGGTTCATTTAGTGGAAACTCTTGGGATTTTAATATTATCCCTTTACGAGTTGTTCCTCCCTAAGAACACCCACAGGACAATTGGGCACACTTATTTAAGCATGACGTTGCCATTGCCTCTCTAAGTCTTCATTTCCTTCTCCCTGATTGACCTTCTGTCGCGGATTTCCCTCATAACAGAAGCACAATTCCCTTCAGCACAAGTACTGTTTGTAAGACAGGTTGTTTTATGACTCAGCTATTGTCTCGCATAAATTTCTTCCCTCCTGGTCAAATATCGGAAATTGAGCTGGCATCAGTCTGCTCAATACAATGAAATAAGCTTGTGTATAAATTACTTCGTCTCTTCCTGATCTTTTATTCGTTTAGCCTCTAAAAAAAAAAATGTAAAAAACCTGTAACTGGCACTTTAATTATACTATTTTGAATAGTCTTTTAGAATAAGGGAATTAATATTAAAAAACACTGTTAAGATTTATTCTTTAATGAAATTAACGATACATTTCAACAAAATGTAACGGCATTGGTAGAAAATTTAAAGTTAATGTGCTAACTCTGTTAAGAAATTAATTGTACTCAAAATTTGATCAAATCTTTATCTTTAGAAGAAGAAACCTAGAGAAAAATTGTCAATTGATAACTTAATTCAAATTTGCTTCCTTGTTCAGGATTATTGTGAATTAATGAATTATATTTAAAACTGTAGTTATAAATGTCTAACTGAACAAGTTAATTCAGTTTTGTAATTAATAAGCAAATTTAATCCCTATTGGTTTTGTGTAAGCACATCTTTCAAAATGTTCAGAAAGATGTTGGAAACTACTAATTAGTAAAATGTAAAAATATACATCAATGTATATACAATCGGAATGATTTTGATATTTGCTTATGTAGGTTGGATTTAGTTAGATTAAAGATTAGAGTCTCATGGTTAAGGCTAAGATTCAAACCAATAGGATGATAAATTCTCTAATAAATAGCTTTTATGCGCTTTTCTAGCTTTGAATTGAGAAAAATTGTATCATCATACTTGTACATTAAAAAATATCTATAAAATCAAAAATATAAAAGTAATATAATATAGATATCGTATATTTAGGGATCTTAGAAAGGGCAGCTAGTTTTCAACAAAATCGCTTTATCACTTCCACAGCTGCATATATGCGTCAATAACTTGTAAAGCCTATACGATTTAACATCAAGGAACCAAGTAGATAATAATTTGTACTGAATTAAAATTATTATTATATTTCTAGTTCTACTTTATTTAATCTTTGTTTAAAAACAATATGTATCAATTAAAATATTCCAGTCATCCATTTTTATATTACCTAAGGGGTAATAATAAATGGTATATTAATATGATTAATATATTGTAGAAAAATTCTGTAAATGGTACTTTGACCTGCTTACACTGAAATAAATGTTAGTTTATTTATCATCAGTTTTTACCATACTGATACTGTAAATAAACAAGTGAATGTGGTGAAAAGGCGCAGATGGTTAGCGTGCACCTTCCCATGGATGTTGTTTGTTACAGACTCAAACCAGTTATAACAAGTAGTAGCGTCTGCTGCCTGTTTTTTGATTCTAATTAACAACCCATCCTAGTCTGGGGATTCAAGAATGTAACAGCTACTGGTGCACTCATTTACACGAAAAAGGAACGCAGCTGCCTATGGCCCCCGTATTACCAAAGCTATACTAGATATCACACAGATATATCAATCTACCACTGAACTACTAATTATTTTATTCGTCGATATTTGCTTGGTGAGTAAAACCGTATTACCTTTTTATTGGTTGTAATAAAACTTAAAATTAATATAAAAGTAGTAACAAATACATAGTTAATATATACATACTTAATACTGCGAAAAGAGGATTATGAGTTCATGAAATATATTTGTTGGTTCTGTAGTAAACTTTTAAGAAACAGTATTAACAACTTGAATGATATGTAATTATTCAACGTTCTATTTACCAAAGTTCTGTAAGTTGAACGAGTCTTTATGATATCAGACAGTGAATTAACGTATACTATCGACGGAGATTGATTGTCTAGTTGTACCTGGTATTTTACGCAATCCTCTGGTACTTAGTGTAAAATTCTAAAGCTATAAAGTAGTTAACGATACTGTGGCATTCTCATCTTGTATCATAAATTGACAAACAGTGATGGACAACAGTGATGAATTAACAATCAATCATCGGTCTAAGCTGCATGTCATGTAGAGGCAGAGGTTGAACTTACTAATAAAAATAGAATTTAAAAAAAAATATAATGTAATAAAAATTATTTTCTATTAAAATTTATTTTTCTTAATAAAAATTTTTTTAATGTGTATGGTTTTCTAAAGATTTTATTGTTTTGAGATTTGAGGTAAAACACCATAAAGATTATATCTAAGTAGGAATCAACTGGAAGTTCTCTTCGAATAGGAGGAAGCGTAAGCTATTAAGACAAAGTAAATAATCATTTCTGCTTTGAAGCAGAAATAATTATTTACTTATTATACTTTATTACTTTATTCTATATTACTTATTTACTTTATTATTTGCTTTGAAGTTTATTTTCTGTTTTGAAGCAGAAAATAATTTCAGCTAAAGATCTGCTGACTTGTTCATATATACTAATTCTTATATGAGAGAAGGTAAAAAAGTAAGGCTGACATATATGAACCGATAGATTAGAAAAAGTAACAAAGTGCAACAATAGTGCCATACTCCAAGAAAAAAGTTAAAAATCTACTACAAAAAAATAACTGTAACTGTTGTGAGATTTTACAAACTTGCACTCAAAGAAACTCCAAAAACAGGAAGATTAATTCGGTATTGTGAGTATGGGTAGTGACGCTTTCATCAAGGTTATTAAAAAAAATCTATAACATCACAAATTAATTGATCCGAATAGAAGATGCTGCTTTAAGTTATTTCACGTAACAGAAGAATAGGTTGGCACCATTTTGATGTTGAGGAAGCATATTGGCAAGAAAGTATTCTTAAAACATTACAAGATTGTAGATTAAGAGCAAACATCCTAAGAATTATAAATAGACACCTGAAAGAACTCTCCTTTAACTTCAGCGAAGATGATACTTTTTGTACCTACAGTGAAGATGATCGTTTGTAAGGAAAAGAAGGTTCTTGTATTCCTTTCTGTAGAAAACGAAAACCCATCTCACCTCGTTTTTTAAACTAAGCTTTTACAGAATAATTTAATATAAAATTAAGATTTGCTTTTATCGACCATTTTTCACAACAATTACGTCATAGGAAAGTCATATTAAAGTCAGGTTCCTACCTAAAGATATAGGCATACTTTAATGTAATTAAGCTTTAAGGTAAGATCAATTGCGGAGATCATTAACGGGTTTTTCTGGATATTTATACTGCATCGGTTCAAGAAAAATTAATTGTGGCTATATGATGTGCTTTTTGGCAAAAAATCTCAATTTCATAGTTCTCAGTTTTATTCCGATTATACCATGCTAGGAACCAATTTGTCACTCTTATATACCAATCAAGTCTTACAACACACCCTTTTTGTAAAGATCGGAATATTAGTGGGTTTAGCAAGCAAATACTTCATGCAGTCAGCTCGTTGAGTTTCTTTATTTTTCCACTAACAGCAAGATATAATAAATAAGACTATTATTATTACAGATTATTTTCTATAAATATTATAAATTAAAATAAAACTTTTTAATTACCATTTTCTTTACATAATAGTTACTCGTAAATGTATTTGATTAGTTGTTATTCAGAAGTTAATCAGTAGCTGTAAAAGGGTTGTTTTACACATCGTTCTGTAACAGTTAGCACGTTCAACTTTTGATTTCACATTCTTTTGTGTATGAGCAAGAGTATTTCAGATTCTGTAGGGATAAGGGTGTGCGGGACACTCACATAGGTACTACAATAAATCATTGTGCATTAAACCCCACATAATTGACGAATTTGAATAATTGCACTGAGGTAAATCGAGCATATCATAAATCCAATGGAATATGAGAGAGGATACATGAGAGAGATCAGGAGGGGATGGTAATAAGGGGAAAGGAGAGGTAAGAGCGGCAGAGGAACGACACAGTGGGTTCAGTAGCTATAACATCAACAGTAGCTTAAAACAGTATGGTGTAATTTATCATCGAAATTCTGCAGTTGGAGGGAGTAGGATTAAACAATGCCTACGTACAATACGTTATGAAATCCGGTTTAAAAACAAACATATCATTCACTCCTTCCCTATAGTTTTGTTAATATACATACTCCAACCGTAAATGAGCGAGTGGAGTTAACATAAATAATGAAGAATATTATTTATATTATTCTATAAATTGTAATACAACTTTTCCTTCCGGATTCTTATTCGCGTGAACCAAATGACCCGGAAATTTATTTTGATCCATGTTATTTGCAGGAAATATGTCTCAGTTACACTTAAAAGTTAATAATCTTTTTTTTTATATTATCTTCGAAAGGACCAAGACGGGAAAATGACTGAGGACTGGAATTCTAATCCAGAGTTTATTATATCAGTGAGGCCGGTACTAATCACCAAAGACCGATTAAAATTTATAGTATATTGGAAAAAATAAATAACTAGTGGCAGATGGAGGGAGTAAACTCACCGGGTTGGTCTAGTGGTTAATGCGACATCGCAAATCAGCTGATTTCGAAGTCGAGAGTTTTAAGGTTCAAAT
>JAAAKQ030491410.1:0-21351 GCA_010016005.3 Zanna intricata
GTACAAAAATTTTTATCTTTACTAGGATATCTTTCAACTAACCTGGGAGCCATCTTTTTTAACCAGAGCAGTCACTATTTTTCTGTAACAATATTCATCTAATGTTTTCAGAGTTTGTAGATTGTAAGTTTGGTTCAACTTTGTTTTTATATATGGTGGGTCAGATGCTCAGTTAGAGAAAAGTAAGCATAAAAAAGTATTTAAAAGTGAAACTTTGTAAAATTTATAAACAAACTTTTATAACAAATTTACTAAACAGGTGATTAAATAGAATATATATGGTTATAATGTAACTGTACCATTTATACAAGCATATATTAAATATGCACAAATAATACTTTTAGGTTATAGTCTGAGTTTAAATTTTTGTGGAGTCATTTTTGTAAAATTGATTGAAACATACGACCTCCAATCAGAATGTTTTTCAGTATTTCATGTTATAGAAAGAAGTACAGTTATGAATATTTATTAAATAAGTTCAAAAGACCTTCTACATTAGTGAAGTCAAATTATAGGCTTATCATTTATTCTTTTGTTGATTTTGCCCATCTCTACTGGATTTTCAGCTCTTTCTAACTGTTGTTCTGTTTTGAGTATTTCTAAATGTCTCTTACCTCAACATATATTGAAAGTTTTATTTGTGTACTCTTTATCTTTTCATAAAATAGTTTCAATTTGATATCTTTATAGCACCGACCATTACCAAACTATTAACCTTTGCAAAAATGTCAGCTGGTAATAACTGCAGTTTTTGCTATTTTGGAGAACAATGTCAGATTCAGGTTTAGTTAAATTAAAGACCTTAAAAGTAACATATTTTATTAAATGTTTGCATATTTAGGTTGATTAGATTATATTATAAGTGATTACCCAGTAGACAGAGAAGGAAGGGACAGTTTTCCTATATAGGAACTGTCTCTGAACAAGTAGTACAAGATATGGCAGCTGATTTCTGCAGGTATCTGTTTTTTTTAATGAAAGTCTGTTTTTTCAATATTATGAAAAAATTAAATTTTTTTTTTTTTTTTTTTTAAATTCTGTTCTTGGTAATTTGTAGAGTATCCTTTTCAGTAATATATACATTTTAAACTGACTGCCAAACAATACTTTAACTTCATGAAGACTACTGGTTCATCTCGCTTACTGTTTTTATTTGAGATAGAAGGGATAGGGGATAGGGGTTAAGGGGGATTTGGGGTTAGGGATAGAAGTCTGATTTGAAAACTAAAATTGGTATTAAATGTAGTAAATCATCAGTAGATTAATAAGCATATTCTTGAGTTTGGGTACTGTAATCGTTCGTTAGTGAATTCTGATAAATATTTTGTTTTATAAATTTTTTCCATACAATTTCATTGCATTATGTATTTAATATTTTGGATAAAAAACGATTTTTTCCAGTGCTTTCTTATTTTTTTAAATCATTTTCTTCAAATAATTGAAATTAAAAGACTAAAATAATTGAAATTAAAATTTAACATTTACAATTACTTAATATGAAATGAATCGACAAACACCAAACTCTCAATGAAATTTTTCCCTCTTATAAAGAAAATGAATAAGCTTAAATTGAACTGTTTTAATAATATTGTAAATTAAGGATTACATCTCTTTTACTGCATTGTAATAATTAAAATGTATTAATTCATATATTTATTTAAATAGTAATCCTTACGTTAATTACATATATATTCAAATCTTTAATCATATAAATTACAGTGGTTGAAATGAGAGTTGTAGATTTTTATTCACTTTATTTTTAATGGTAAAATGACATTGTAACAAATTCATAATATTTACTCTGTAAATATTAACATAATGTAATGTAACTGTAACGTTCTTAGAACATGCAAAAATAAATACCTGGATCATAACAAGAACTGCAATAAGACTGCAAGGTCAGTTCAGAAAATAACTAAACTTTATTTTTTAATCTTTATTATTAATTTTACAGCTTATTGGTCCTTGTCCCCTTCAATGTACTCTCCTCCCCTATTCACACACTTTTCCCAGCGGTATTTCCACTTTGTGAAGCAGTCCTGGATAGCTTCATTTGAAATGGCCTACAAGGTCCAGGAGAAATTTGCTTTTATATCATCAGTAGTTTCAAAATGGTGTCCTTTTATCAACTGATTTTAATTTTGGAAATAAGAATAAAATCACAAGGAGCCAACTCTGGTGAGTAGGTAGGCAATCATCTGATTTTTGGCAAAACTGATGAATTGGCAAAGTCAAGGGTGTGAGTGCATTGTTATGATGACAAGAGCCATGAGTTGTTTCACCACAATTGTTGTCTCTTCTTGCAGACTTTTTCACGTAACCATTGTAAAATGCCCTGAAACATTTCACTGTTTCACTTTGAGGCAAGAATTTAACATGCACAGTTGCATTAAAATTGAAAAAACAGAGAGCGTCACTTTGACATTGGATGAAGACTAATGTGCTTTCTTGGGGCATGGAGAGCCTTTATGAATCCATTGTGATGATTGAACTTTTGTCTCAAACTCATAGTTATTAACCCAGTTTTCATCACCTATTATGATCCTTTGTATGAATCTGTCATTGAAATCAGCTTGTTCAAGAAGTTGCTGGCAAACGTCCACTTTATATTCTTTCTGCTGTTCAGTCATCAAACGAGGAACAAACTTTGCTACAACTTGATGCATGTTCAATTTCTTAGTCAGAATGTCATGGCATGATCCAATTGAGATGCTAACCTCTTCTTCAAGTTTTCTAATACTCAATTAGTGATTTGCACACACCAGATCTTTTATTTTCTTAAGGTCAGTGTCATCAGTTGAAATCTAAGGCCTTGCTGGTAAGGGTTATCTTCAATTGACTCACAACTACTTTTAAATTGTGAAAACCATTTGTAACATTTTGTACGGCCCAGAGCATTATTCCAAACGCTTGTTTCAGAAGTTGAATGTTTCTGTGAAAGTTTTTTCCAATGTAATGCAAAATTTTATGTTGTATCATTGCTCCTGAAAATTGCATATTATATAAATTGCTACTAACAGTTAAACATGTTGCACTCAAATAACAATTACACGAAAACTAAACGACATATCAACAATTCAAGAACATGTGGTTACAGAAGAGGTTATATGGAACACAATGCTGCCAACCACACATCAGTAAATATTTCTGTAGGCATGTAATTAAAAATGTTCAGTTATTTTCTGTACAGACCTCGTATTTTGCTTGAAATTATAGTAATATTAAATATATCTTCATGATAATTTGTACAAGTGTGACTATTTTGCCTCACCGCCCATCTAGCTTTTTATTTTCTGCTCATCTTTCTTTTTTTACGAAATGCTACCTGTTTGCGCTCACTTATTATCTTATTACTTGTAATTTGATCTCTTAATATGAAATCCTTAAATGATTATAAGAATTTATTTTTTGCTGCTTCAGTTCTATTTCAGTAATTTTCCCTGAACTCATATATTTGACTTATTTTAAAAAAAGCTTATAGTGTCATATGTATGTTATAAAATCAAAGGCCATGGACCAATCGCTTTGTCTTTTACCATTCTTCCTAGATCTAGTTTCATAACTAATTAGGGATTAAAAAATATAATATTGATTTAGCCTTTGTATTTGGTATGTAAAAGCAGGGGGAGAGATGGATATATGTACTATTAGGTGTAACCAACTCGCCCCCATTCCAAGTTAAATATCTATTACCATATATTTTTACTATTTGCCATAAGCTGAATTATTTGAAATGGAGTTTGTAAGATAGTAATGTATCTTTAGATTATGCTAAGTTGAAATATATGCTGTGGTCACGCTCTCTCTCTATGAGGCAATGGCTGCGGCGGGATTCACCAGTCTTAATCAGAGTGAGGCTCCTACTTTCAACACGGGTGAGTCTGCCTCCTACATTGATGTAGGAGGTGGATTCACCTCTCTTGAGATGACTTGGCACTTATGGAGACAGCGATATTGGTGTTGAACACTGGGAATGAGGTGAAACATTATTGTTTTGGGCCTGTAGAAGATTGGGCTTCAGCTTACGCCGAAGAAGACCCAAATGATCGAAGTCTTGGGTAGGTGTAAACTGACCCAGCTCCCCACTCTTTACCCTGTGGGTGTCCAAGATGGCAGGATAGATGGGATCAGTCAACAAAAAGCAGATGGACTTACAGACTGATCCCGGATTTCCAGAGGCTCTGTGCCCAAACACGGTGAACTAGGGTACAAGTTGACCCAGTTCCTTACCAGTTGGAGATGTTTCAAGACATAATTGTGCGCACGGATACAGAGACCCTCTGCAGATTGCGATTACTTCAGGGAGGAAGACACCATGGAACATCTGGTGCTCAATGTGCGCTTACAGTTCCTGCAGCATAGGTACGCATGCAGGGGTAAACTTTGTGTGCTTATTCCAGAGAACATATTGGGACTGTGCTTCAGACTGAACGATTGTGGTATGGGTTTTCCCTGATGTCGGTTAAGATCATCTGCATTAAGTTGGTGGAAGATGTCCAGGGTGAATGACACCTCTGAGTCTCCCTTAGGGTTTGTACCTGACCCCCAAGAGGTTGAAGTTAAAAAAAAAAGAAATATATAAAAAAATATGTTAATTAAAAAAAATGTAAATAAAGAAGAAAAATAAAATAAATGAAAAAGTATATAAAAAAATAAATAAATGAATAAAAGTATGTAAAAAAAGAACATAGGATCCCAACAAGTTTAAGGTGGTGTGGGGGCCACAACAGAGATGCGGATGGAGACAACCATGAGGTGCTGTGATAATACCATAAGGTGGGCCCGGCATCCTATGTTGTAGAGGAGGAGGGGTTTTAATGGATAGGCATGCAAAGGAGAATCTTGCACTACTATGGTTATGACACCAAATGGTGTCTAAAAATACATAGCATTGACTGATAATGTTATGATATATATTGTGAAGAATGGGCATTAATGAATTGTCATTATTTTTTCTTAAATAGTTGCTTTATTTTTCTTATAGAGTTTGGGACCAGCTAAAAAGGCGTTCTAGCTGTCAGGTACTAACTTCATCTCATAGCAGTAATTCTGGCAGTTTGAAGGCTGGTAGTCGAGAGCTCAATCATCCAGCTTTTACTGCCATTAGAGTTCAGCAGGTTAGTTTACTGTAATATTGAAAACTTTTACTTTATGTTATACTCTTAAATATGTTTTTGTATACAGATTTTATCTTGAGGAAGTGTTTAAACTTTGGAAACTGATTCAAGGCATGAAAGTAAACAAAAAAAGTTTGTGTAAGCAAATGTCCTATCTTGAATTGTTATCCTGCTCTGTTTTTTTTTAATTTTTTTTTTTGCAGATAAATCTATAACTCGAAAATAAATTTATACATCTTCATAATATGTTATACATACACGTTTATACCAAAATTTTCTTACAAGTATAAAAATATGGTAATTTTCAAATTTGAAACTTTATTTTTGTTATCATTATTATCTTCTATATTCTGCATTTTATAAAATTATGTAGTATTAGATAAAACATTAGGTATTTTATTGGAATACTGCCAACTCAGTTTATTGTTATCTGTTTCTTTAAATTTATCCATATTTTAGTTATTTTTTAAAGCTTTAATAAGTCTTAAATAAATTTTAAGTTCTCCAATTCACATTTGCATAGTTTTGATTATATCAAAAATTGTTGATGTATCATAAGTTGTTTAATTTTTTTAAACTAATATAAAAAACTGTTCGTGCTAAAATGAGTGTTAATTCTATCATAAAAAATCAGGATAATGTATTACTGGACTAATATTGTGCTTAAATTACCATAATAATAACCTCAGCAGTGTATGGCCACAGAACATACTAAAAAATGACTTGTATGATGGGTTACATGACTTGAAGTTATAGGGGTCAGCATGTTTATGATTTGTAAGTTTAAGTTGTATTTGGTGTAATTCACTAAAATGAGCAAGATAAAATTGAGAAATTCAACTACAATGCTTCAAACTGCTTTACAACTGCATACTTGAATTGAAGTTACAAAGTGGTAGTAACCACATCCATTAGCTCTATGTGTGGTATAGTATTATCTGATGCACTTTATCTAAACCTAATTTTTTAATGCACTTATCATAAATAAGATATTTATTGTTAATTAAGTTTTAAAAGTATTATTTTATTTAGTAATTTACAACTTAATATGCAATTTTTATATAAGTTTATATTGTTGCAGTGTGAATGTTTTGATGCATTAGACAAACCGTCCACCTCAATGCAGACTGTTGTTACCTTAAGTAAACTGGTTACACCACATGCTATGCAGCAGTGCCTACAGTTCCTTTATACTGGGAGTATAGATAGTCGTTTCACACAGTTACAGGTTTGATTTAGAGGCACATTTTTATTTAATAAATAAAAAAGAAAGAAAGATGTATCTACATATAAAAATAGTTATTTATTACTAGAATGTGGTGGCATTGCTTAATCTTGAGTAGCCAACACATTTATACAACAATGGCTGACAAGTGTTATGCCACAGTCATATTGTTTTCAATAATAGTTATAACTTTAGTTTATAGTTGTTCAGTATTCTTGCAATTAACAGATTTTTTTTAATGATAATTAGTATTAAGTAAATGCTTCAATATCAATATTCACTTGTTAGTAAAAAATTACACACTTCCAAGGTCATCAGATTTTGAATAAAATTTATGAATATTTCTTGAAAGGGTTTACGATTAACACAAGTTAAAAAATAATTTAAAAAATTAATTAAAATTGTCTCAGGCTCCAAAAGTTGGTTTCAGAATAGTAGAAAAAATATTATTAGAGGAAATAGAAGGCAGAGAAATTAAATTCAGCAAGTTATAAAAATATGTCATGGACTACGTTCATCAGTGTATTTTACAATATGTAACTGGCAGTTAACTATTCAAAGTCATTTTGTTTAAAAAATAATTATATCTTGCAGTAAGTTTAGTATCACTGGAATTGTTAGAACATGGATTCAGTTAGAAAATAGCATCTTGAAATCGAAATAAAATGTTGGAGGTAGGTTTTGCAATGAAGATGTATGCTATGTTCTATAACTATAGTAGTTCCTAATACCCTGATGTCGGTCACAAATTATTTCTAAAATGACATAGCTATTCTCAAAAATAACAAGCATTCCAATCAGACTTACTAGGTAAAGTGAACTGCAGAGTGGCTCCCTATTATTTTTTCATCAAGCTGAGTATGTTGTTACATATCAATGTGCCAAGCCTTCATGTGCTGAAATTCAGGTTATTATTTATCAATGATACATTCATTCTGTCTACTAAGTGGCTGATTGTACAATTTATCTTGAGATTATTTTTAAGATATCTAAGTTACCAAATGCTTTAAATTTTGTTATGAAGAAAATAGGAATATAATTTTCTACTTTTCTTTCATTATTTCTTTAGTAAATTTAACTATTAGCATGTTTGTTTCTAGATTAGCAAGTCTTAGGTTTGATTTCTGGTAAAAGTTTGACATTTTTTCTCCTATCAATTCATCTGTTTCACCATTTCTTTTCATTAAAATACATTTGTAGAAAAATATATGTCTAAGTTAAATAAGTTACCTACTAAACACTTGTCAACTGTTTGGTTTTCAACTGGGTTAGCATGAGCTAATTACCCGTCCGACTTATGCTAGTTACCAACTAAGTAGCATGTACTTGAAAAATTAAACCTTACTGAAATAAAATTGTTATATATATATTTTTTTTTGTGGTGTGTGTGTAACTTATATAACTGGCTATTAAATTTTAACTGGGAACATCTTCTCAGAGAAAATTAATATAGTAGTTATTTGTCTCAGTTTTAAGAAGTTCATATTACATTAATTTTATATTTAGAAAATTCCTATATTGCAAAATTTTGCTAAAACATTATAGGGCCATGTGTTTCTATGATGTATAATAATGTGATAATTATGATAGCTGTCACAACAGTCAACTTGCAGCCATAAGCAGAACTGTAAATTACAACTCCTTAGAATCTAATGAATCATGTGTCTGAAACATCTTGCAAATAATATTCTGGTGCCCAAATAGCTAGATGAAGATATGATGTGTAGATAAATGTTTTTTTATCGTTTTATATTGATAGTGAACATTGCAGTGTATATAATGCACTATTGTAAGTTATTTTTGTTAAATTACAACTTATTTTTATGTATATATATTAAAAATAAAGTTTTATCTGTTTAGGAAATAAGGCAAGCAGCAGAGTTTATGGAGTTACCAGAACTTTTATTGTATGTAAATAATATTCTAGCTCATGAGGAGTTCCTAAATGCTGAGCTGAAACAGCGCTACAAAAAGGTATTGTTACATGTAGTATTTTTTATGTGAAGTAATTCTTTTTTTGTGTTTTAATATAAAAATAAAAAAAAATTTGAGCATTAAAATAATTAAGCATTTATGATGTTAATATTATGAGAGCTTTTTACAATTTTTATACACTTTTCCATTCCATTTCTCTAATGGACCAATATTTCAATCCTAACACACTCTTACATCCTAACTTATTATACTAATATTATATTGCTAATAATTTTACTTTTATAATTTTTTTCTGACAAGAAGGTCTCAGATTTTTTATGTAGTCTTTTTTATTAATTAATCTAAAAGAATAAAAATAATCATTGTCTTGCTTGTGTGTTTTAACTTAAAAATGATGCTATTACAATTGATGGAGCTGATCTGAAAGATTATAATCTGCCAAACAAAAGAATTGAAAATTATCTTTAAATAAATTGTAAAAATATTGTCAAATCAGTGGCATAGCTACTTGTAGTTGTAGTTGGGTATGGTAAATGCATTCTTGTATTTACAATTTTGTAAAATATTAAATTTTTTTTTATTTTACCGCTTTTAAATTTTTTATACAGGAAGTTTTCCCCATTAGTTATTTTGATACAAACTGTTATTAGGGTTAAAAATAAGTTTTAATATGTTACATTAAGGTATTGAAGGTGTGATTTCATCTCACTTTTTGACGCAAAGTGAATGTGTGATTATGATTCAGTATATGAATGGTAAAATTAAATGAACAAATTTCTCATTTGCTGCATAAAAATGTTTAGTTACGTAGATAATTATAAGCATATTAACGAATCAGAATAACATCCTTGCCTTTTTCATGCTCTAAAAGATAAACCTGACAGTAAAAGGAAATAACTTACTTGTTTAATAAAAACTCCCTTTTGAAAACTGGGAAGTATTAATGTAATGGATTAATTTAAATATGCCTAAGTTGCCTAAGAAAGTGTAAATTCCATTCCATTAGTTAATGAATTATGCCAAATATGATGGTACCTTTTGTCTCAGTATTATTTTTCATTAACTGAAATAACTTTAGTTGTTGATGAAAATGTGTATGTTGAAATTATATACTTAATTTTTTATCTTAAAAAATGTTTATATTTTTTATGATTAAATGAAATATTTCTTTATTGAGTTAAATTATTATTTTTTTTTTTTTTACTTTTAATTTTAGGCAGTACGAGTCAGACTACGGGAGCTGGTGTTAGGTCAGGGTTTGTTCTCTGATGTAATATTCCAGTTGGATGATGGGTCACTGGCTGCTCATCGGCCAATGTTGATGGCTCGTTGTGATATGATGCGTGCTATGTTTTCTGGAGATTTTAGGGAAGGCAGTGCCAAAGTGGTTTGTATTTGATGCCATTCTGTGATTTGTTTAAGCTTCACTAATATATTAATTGCTTAATTAAAAAATTGAAGTATGGTTCTTATAATACTATTGGATATTTCCTTAATTTTCATTATTCTGTAAGAATGATAAGTTATTTCATACTAATTATCATAGTGATCGTTCATTTTGTGCATTGTAGCTCAGCATATTTACACTTCATCAATTTGTCTTTGTGCTTATAAAGAATGAAAATGCAATTGGTTTAAATTTAGTTAAAGACTGGAAAGGGGGATACAAGGACATATAATACATAATGAAAAATTTTGAATGAAGTAAAAATATTAACTACTTTACAGTCTTTTATGGAGTTTTATAACCATCTGCTTAGAGAGAAAAAATTAAAAATTGTTTATCTCTAATTCTCTGAATGGTGGGAATTCAGTTGTACTGGCCTCAAATTTGTTTAAATACTGTTAAATAGTTTTTAACAATTTGTGCAGAGGGAAGAATTAGAAGAAATGCAGTTGTTACCAACTGGTAACATTAGTTGAGGGAGAGTAGGGTTTACTTAAAAAATAGAAAAGATGAATAGAGAGCACTAAGAAAAAATAAATTTAGAGAGTGCTATTAAAATTATTAATAGCTTATTCTGTTTCTAATATTTTTCAGTACAGTAATAGCCTGCAATTTCTTGCAGCATGTATTTCTGATTATGGACTAAAGTATATCCGTTTGTAGTTGTTTGTTAATTTTGATGGTTTACATAATTCATAAATGCAAGTTTGATAATATTATAAATAAGGATAGGGAGATAAAAATTTCTGTGATTGCATTTGGAATTTTTTATATCAGTTTGGAAAATTTGAGTTTTGTGTTGTGAAATGTTTTTCTTAAGTAAAATGCTTTTGTGCTGTTAGAATTAAAATTGAAAAAAAAACATGAAAAATACCATTTTTTGTGTTTTACAGATATTGTTTCCTGGTGTAAGGACTGATACATTCCGTCAGCTGGTTAGTTTCCTTTACTGTGATGACATTGGATTAGTATTACCAACAAGATGTTTAGATCTTCTTGAACTTGCAAATCGTCTATGTCTTCCAAGATTGGTTAACTTGGTAGAAAAAAGAGTTGTTGAAGAATTAACAAGAATATGCACAGCATCTGATAATGGAGATGTAGTTGAGCATTGCCTTAGATTATTAGAGCCATGCAAAGTAAGTTATTACTTATATAAGGGTCGTTTTAACATAATTCCCAGGCACTTGTCCCACCTTTGTGTGAATGTTTTTATTCCAGTAAAGAATTATTTATATCGGTGTCTGAGTCACTCTTCACCTACTGCATGTAGCACATTCTTCACCTGTTTATTATTATCATGTAAAATGTTTGACAGGACCAAACAAAAATAATTTGATATTATGAGATTGGGCCTGATAGATTTTTAACTTCGGAATCACCGTTAAGGTATATCTTCAGAGGATGAGATGAATGAATTGTAGTGTGTGTGAAAAAAGCCATGCCTGACCGTGATTCGAACCTGGGACCTCTGGGTAGATGGATGTGGCAACACCTCCCAATGCAACTTTTGAATAGCTTCTCCTATCTTTGGAGCAGTATGGGGGCAGTAGTTTTCATGCAGAAGAATTATGTCTTTTGAGAGAGAACCACATTTCTTTTTTATTGCAGGTTTCACTTTATTTTCTAGCATGCCATTAATAAAAATGTTTTGCATATAGGCTTAGCTCTCTCTTTAATAATCAGTGTTTTGTATAATAGTCTTTAATTGTTCTTGTAATAAGCTTTGTTATATATATATATATATTATATATGTATACATTTAAAAAATATTAATGACAATATAAAGAAAAAGATACTTTTGAAAGAATATGTAAAAAAAATATTTCATTTGTGCATATCTGCACATTAGTTAGGAGTTCTAGAATTTATTTAATATTGTAAAAGCTGATTGGTTTGCCAGCTTACAATCCTGTTAAGTGTAAATATATGTAGGGTAAATGTAAATGTAGATCTAATGGAATTTTCTGAATTATAAAAGCTGTTTATAAATTAAAAATCAATTAGACACTTTATAGAGTAATCCTGTATCTGATAAATACCAAAATTAGATCTATGTTTATCACATTCAATTTTTTCTATTTTCTAGTCTAGTAGTTTTCTTTATAATATAACATCTGAATATAACATCTGAAGTGATCATAAGGAGGATGATTGTTCAGTCATTAAAGTATCTATCCTATGACACATGTTTGTGTATGGTTATTTCTAAAAATTTTAATTTAACTTTTATTTAATGGATTTATTATCAATTCATATCCAAGTATAAAACAGGATGGCAGATTAGGCTTAATAAATTCACCATTGTTAGTTAAGTTTGCCTTCATATACAAATCTGTACAGTTCCATGACTAGTTTCCTTAAAGCTCAAGTGAGGCTTTAACTACATTGACAATATTTATTTTCTAGCTGAGCTCACAAGGTATAAGTAGGTTTGCCACTACAAGGTGATTATTGATTGCTGGCACCTCATTTTTGTTATGCTACTTTACAAAAGTCTTAACCACCCACCATTCCTTAGGTACTGTAGATCTAAAATATTAGGTATTCTTCTAAACTGTTACTAAAAGGTTATGGAACCTTTTTCATAAAAAAAGAGAAATGGAGAAAAAAAGAGAGTGGAGAAAACTACCACTGCTTATCATTTAATACAAAAAGAATATATAAAATTGTATGTGAAAAATAAGGAATTTTTTAACAAATTAAAATTTCAGACCAAAATTTTCATTGCTAACAGATGACTGGTATGTATTGCAAGTACAGTTTGCACATACAGTTTTGCCTTGTCTCTAAAATGACCATATTAAGGTAACATCACAGAAACCAATTTTTAATTACATACAGCTAACCTTGTCAAGTTTATGATACCTACATTGTTTCATTGTTTTAGGATAATTAACATACAAATTATGATAATCTAATATTACAGTGTTATTAAATATCACACACATATAGTTAGGTATCCCTTTTACAGAACAATGAAGGAAGAATAATTTGCCTACAGAATTATCATAGGATATCAGTCTTAACAACACCAAAGTTGCCTATGAGGGGGCCGTGGTACTTTTTTGGTCATCATGAACTTTGTCAAAAAAAAAAGTAAATAAAGTTAATGTTAGTCAATAATTTATTATGAACAGTGTGTGTGTTTGTGTGGGCATGTGTGCATGCATGTATGAGCGCATACATGCATTGTGTTAGCGTGCATATATAGTATAATATTCATAAAATACTCATTTTCTTAATATTGTACGGGCATAATATTAAAAAAAAGCAGATTGAATGGTAATGTAGTCAATGTAAAATTATGTTTTGTTATTTGCCATAAAATTAAAGTACTACTTACTTATAACTATAACTATTTATGATAAATATTAATGCTGTATGAAATCTATGTATCACAGTTACATAATGCAGATCAGCTGGCGGACTGGTGTATGAATCATCTGTGTGTCAATTATAACAAGCTGTGTAAAATGTCCCCTAAACTTCTAAAGAGCCTTCATCCTGAAAACCAAGAATATCTATCTGAAAATCGTTGGCCACCTGTCTGGTAATATGTTTATGCTGTTTAACAAATTGTTTTATTCACAACTTGTTACTTTTTTCTTTTTTTTATGTGTTTGTTTATTTGTCGATCACTTTTTTATATAAGGCATTTTGTTATATGGTAATTAATTTTGGAAAAGAATATTAAAGCAGTTATTTTTTAAGTGTATATTGTGTGCAACTTTACATAAAAAAAACCAATTTTGTATTTATTCCTTCTTAATTTTATAATTATTTTCTTACTTTTTAAACTAGCGAAAATCTATTTAAGATCTTTGCTTGACATAATTAATAAAAGCTAATATAAAATAATAAGCAATGATATACTCTCAATACATTGGCCACCTGTTAAAAAAAAGAAAGAAGGAAGTATAAAAAGGATCAAAAAATGTAAAATTTCTCTGTTCTGTGAAGACAAGGTAATATCGCTTCCTTTCATTCAATCAGGCTTCATATTTTTTCCCATAGTAAAAAATTTCATACCACAATCTCATGAGCAAGCTATTATTTTTTCTTGTGAAATTTATTATCAAATGAGAGAACAGTATAAAAATCTAATCTTTTTGATGGAGTGATAGTGTTTCTACATTTTATTCAGAAGGTTCTGGGTTCAGATCCCAGTCATTCTTGGCATTTTTCATATGCTATAAAGTTTTAATTTCACATTTCCATTTACAAGTTTTCAAGCTTTACAGTAAATTAATCATATACTAAAAAATAATAATTTGTAACATTTTAAAGATCTCTTTATATCCATAAACACAGCAACTTTGATCCAATCTCTAAAACAAAAAATCAGGGGTTCATATTATAAAAGAACCACCACCTGATGTAAAAAAATTCTAGAAAGTGAAATATAACATGCATAACTTAAAAAAATACCCAATACTTTAATTCAACTATGTTTTTATAATACTTACGTATAATGAACAATACATGAGGATCATCTTCAATTGACTGATGACCATATTTAAATTGTGAAAACCATTTGTAACATTGTGTACAACCCAGAGCATTATCTTTGTAAGATTGTTTCAAAAACTGAATTGTTTCTGTGAAAGTTTTTCCCAGTTTTACATCAAATTTTACGTTGTATTGTTCCCAAAAATCGCACTTTACAAAAATCGTTACCAACACTTAAAACTTGTTGCACTCAGATAACAATAACAGGAAAACTAAATGAGATATCTATAATCCAAAAACAGGTGGTTACAGAGGAGGTTATGCAAAACACAATGCTGCCAACTGTACATCACTAAATATTATATATTATCTGTTGGCGCATAATTGAAAATGTTCCATTATTTTCTGAACAGACATAATTATGCAGCTCAAACATATACATTTACACTTTTCTACTTTTACAAAAAGTAAAACTGCTAATTTAAGATATTATATAAAATTATTTTATTAAAATAATATAGAAACAAAAATATATTTATAGTATTTTTTAACAATTGATGGTTAACATATTTTTCTCGCTGGCGTTTTTCTAATATTACATAAGGCATTCCTTATGTTTAACACTGAAATAACAATATGCTATTTTTAATATCTGTTCACATACACTAGAAGATCATTTTTAATAAGTTCAGTAGATATAAGATATCGTAAAAGATATAAAAAAATCATAATTCTTAGAAAAATGCCAATTTTGATTCCAGTTATTTATTTGAAGGAAAGTTTTACTTGAACTAATGAGTACCTTATTTTTTTATTTATTCAATCATGTAGATTAAGTAAATTGAGGAATACCAGTTTGTGTATGTTTGTATCTGTTTTTTAACAATGAACCTTGAAAAAAGTGTAACTGGAAGACCTATGTTTTAACTTAATCTTAAATTAAACAAACTAGAGCTTGCCACTTCTCATTTTTTTAATCTTTAATTTTCTTAATTAAGAGGTTTTTAAAATAAATAAAAGCTTCTTTTAATTTTTTTCTGTAAACCTCAAAATTATAAATTATGGTAAAATATATATATATATATTTGTTTAATTTGTGCTGCAATCATTTTAATGAACATCAGTGGGATATTTTATGGAATGAACCTACAATAAAAAATCATCAACAAATGCAGTAATTTATTGATTTAGAATTGAATTTGAGTTTCTTTACAGCAAGTTTTGGATTTATAATTACCTGTATTTATGAAATAGATTACTGGTTTGTTGGTTATTATTTAACCAAGTTCCTAATGTGATTACTAGAAAAAAGTGTTAAATGATTATTGGTTATCTGTCATAATTTGCATGCTGAATAATTATTTAACCCAATTGTTCTAATATTTTTTCAGTTTTTGATATTTTTGTTAATGACTTTTTACTGTACTTTTGATTTTTATTTTATGATGTAATGATCTTCAACATTGATTATGACTGGTATAAAGGAATTGATTTCTTTTTTTATGTACTATTTTTTTGATTGATTGTTTTTTATTTCTTTTTTTTTTGTATTTTAGGTATTTGAAGGATTTTGATTATTATGATAAATGTGCAAGTGAACGTGAGAAGGAAGATCGTGTTGTATTTAAAAGAGGTTCGAATAGTAGCGGGTGCCTCTGTTTTTCAGGGGGTCGTGGACGAGGAGCCACAGATCCTCTTGTTGATAGCCTGGCTGCATGACCGCGGCTACCTAGGGCTGTTTTGGCCCTCACCACTTCCATTGCTCTCATACTTATTCTGCTCGGACTCATATTCTGGTTGGTGTTTTGTTAATTATTTCAAGTTTATTTTGATATAGTATTATTGAATATAATCTTTTTTCAATTACTATTATGTTATTTAGATACGAACTGATGTTTTTAGTAAAATTATTAGTATGCTAGCAGTTATTATGTTTATATTTTGAGTATACTTCGTGTTTAGTTAGAAAATGGGATTTGTTATATTCTTTTATGTAGTATATGTTCTTAGATTAGAAGTACTGTAGAATTCCTAAACCCATGCTGAGGCCATGCCATCAGAGGCCTGGAAATCTTAAATAAATCCCGGAAATAAGTGTCAAACACCAATTGTCAATGCTTTAAAATCCTGATAACCTATAAGCAGATAGCTCATTGTGCGGCTGGTTTGTAAATTTTGAAAAATTATTTTGTGCAATAAAGAGAACAAAAATCAAACGTGTGATGTGGGGAATTTAACAGACTGCAATTGCAATGATATCAGTTGCAGTATAACTGAAAAATGTAACTAATAATAAGCACAATATTAATAATGATACAGTTATAAATGTTTACAGAATTTATCACAAATGTATTCTGTCTCGTGCTAAAAACATAAATTTTCTTTTGTGAACACCGTTTGCCAATTTTGAGTATTTAACAGATTATCTTGATGTTTTTGTTATGTGTAATTTTCTTTTTTTTTTAAAGATATTATTATTTATTCATAATGTTTACAATGAGTGAACCATTATGAATTTTATTAAAACCATATTTTCACAGACTTCTTTTACTTGGTAAAGTGTTGGGTCCTCTTTTTTCATAGTGCTTAAGTTCTTGATAATATCATTTATTTGCACTTTACTATGTATTTGATTTAATAAAATTATTAAATACATGTTTGCATTTTAACTTTTAAAAACAACTTTGAAAAAATTAAGTCTGCATGAATTATTGGAGTTGATTTGTTACTTCTATTATTTCTGTATTTTTAATGTCAGTAATATTTTGTTTATAATTTATGAATTACACTATGATCATAAGTATATTTATCAATAAAAGATTACATACATAATATATGTCTTCTTGTTTTCACGAGGTGTGGTAAAATTATTATGCGATTAGACCTATAAAAAAAGTATTTTTTGATTTCAATTTCATTATACTTTTTTGAAATTGCCTTCTTGTGAAACTCTACATTGGACCTACATTTCACTGATACAATGTTCTGAGGAAGTTTTATTTTTTAAGCATGTCAATTATTTTTCACAACTTGCACAAAACCTCCTACATAATGGTAAGATGTAACCCTTCTGCTTGAACCTCATCTTGGGAAGAGAAACAAGTTGTAGAGTTTAAATCTAGAAAGCATGTGGGTATGGAACAATTATCATGTTGTTGCAGCCTGAAAAACTGATAAGTTTTATAAGTTGTATAGGAGTTTGTAAGGAGTGTGGGCTCCTTAACATTGTTTGAAGAAGCACCTAGGTGTTCTTGCTCCACATTCTAAATTATTTTTCCTGAGTGTCCTCCCTCTTATGCTTCAGAACATTACACCAGAACCCACACTGAAGTAGCTTACAACAGTAGCTTACAAAGTGAATTCGAAGGCTTACTGTTGAGGATGAATTCACAATTCATAGCCTCTCATATGTCAAAGAAAACAATGCTTTTGATTATCCTTTAAACCTGTCTCTTATTCCTGACCTGCATGGTTGTCATGAGATGATTGATGATTTGAGAAGTAATGAATTGAATTTCATATCAATGTAATGGACTTGCTGGATTTTGTTTCATAGTAGATTTTCAGGTTTGATACAGAATATTTGATGAAATCTCTTTGCTTTATCTTTGCAGTCTAGTAAAATTATAATTTCATTCATGTACATGGTCAGGAAAATGTTTGTTACTCAGATCCTTTTTAGATGAAATCACTTTCCATACTGATCTATGAAAGCTGCTGTTTGCATATGCCTAAGTTATACTCTATTTTTATAGGTCTATTCTCAGAATTTTTTATCAGTATTTTTTATAAATGTATTACATTTATAAAAAAAAAATTTATAAAAAAATATTTATAAAAATGTATACATTTATCAAAAATATTACTAATAACTGCGGTTTCAGGTATCTGTGGTAGGTGTGTGAATGTATCACCTGCAGTACAGGGGGACAACTGAATTAAAAGTTTATCTCTGTTGTATTTATCTATGTAACTTAATAATTGCATGGTTATTCTATGTAGGTTGCACAAGTGAATTTCAGACACCGACATTAAAAACTGACAGAAATTTTAATTACTTTTATGTTTATGTATTAGCAATGTTGGGCTTCATAGAGTTGCCTCGGATTCATACATAAATTGAAGTTTTGTCACTGAATGACATAAAATGATATTCACTATAGAATAGCATTAAAATTTTTTCTTCTGCCTTTTTGTTGTATTACTTTTCACTGATACTTGTGTTTTACATGTGTTTGCAAATGGCAAATGAAATGATTTTATTAGAAAATAGTTATACTTTTCCTTTGTGATTTATTAAGAAATATTTAGGTATGATAATAATACTTTTTTTTCTATGGCTGTGTTTCATGGCTGGAACCTGTATCATAATGGAGGGTCATTATGTCATTTAATATTTATTTTTTTCTTGCTCTTACACCCCTGCACTGGACCACAATTAAGTATAGTGCAGTGCAGGGAGTGTCCCATACTCTAACAACCCTTCCTACCTACCAGCAGTAAATCCAGCATGGTAAATCAGGCCGCCAGTTAGATTTTCCTGTTTTCATTTATTTTGCCCACTCAAATGTGAGAATTTGATAGATCCTCCCATTGGCTCAAGTCTTTTCATTTCCCCGAACCAGTTGTCTTGTTAGTGAATAAATTTCATATAACTGTCAATTCAACAATACAAGTATCTCAATTTACATTTCTATCACCTGCCTGGAAGAATCACATAAGTCAAAAATCTATCCCATATACTAGGATTGCTCACATCCAGTAAAGCATACTGTGACCGTATACAATTGCCTGTGTGGCATATGCCCCCACAAACAACACTTGTTGCACTTGATATGCTCTAGGCAATCCTTTTTAAAGTGGCCATCTGTTCCATATACAAAGTATGCTCTAGAATGGTCAGGGCCAGAGCATGCAGCCGCCACATGTCACCAACCCACAACATCGAAAACAGCAATGGTCCTCTTTTGATTTAACTACTCAGAAAGTTTACCAACCAATGCCTAAATGAAATCTGAACTGCTCGTAAATCTTCTTTTAACTTCTCATATAGTTTGGCCTCACCGGTACTATATTTAATTTTTATCCCCAGCCCATTGCCCTTTCCCTTATGAACAGACCCAACAGAGCCTGATATTGCCTTGCGAGTCTTCTTCTGCATGGTACATAGTAACAGTTTAAGTAAGGCCTTCTTGATCCACATTGTTGTCACTGGTTCTTGTATGGTGGTCCACCAACTGACCCATTTTACCTTCTTGAGAATAAAATAAATGTCTGAATACTATCCCACTTTGCATTATACTTCATTAAATGTCTCATAATATGAGCAGCTTTACCAGCTGCCATGAGTACTGGTATTGGCTTTTGTGCAGTGAAACCTACCTCCAACCTTTATCATCCATCCAGTAAGTGCTTGTTGACTTTATCATAGTCCAAAGATTTATAAATCTGTAGTACAAAGACTTCTGCCCTGTCTTTCCATGCTCCACTTCCCAACAAAAAAACTGGCTCGGTAATCAAAGAATCAAAGATAAGGGAGCCAGGAGCCATCCTTCTTTCACATGTTTTCTACCAAATCCATGGTGCCATGTCGCTCAAAAACCTGGCGGTTTCACCTTTTTTGTCACCACATATGATGAAGACAATTCTAACATACTTAGTTATTTCTGTAGGAATACCCATCTTCATCTCAACATCTTTAAAGACTTTTTCAGGCAGTCTCCTAGAAAAAAACAGCAATAACTTGTGTTCTTCCACACCGTTTTCAAGCTTGTTGACCAAATCAATAGGCACCTCTGCTCCACCAGCTTTAGTCTGTGTATCTGCTTTCTGTGTTAAAACTCTTAGTCTCTTCTTTCCTCTCAGTCTGACTACCTGCTTCAGTGTTGTGCACAACACTGGGATCGTTGGTCTGTATGCTAACCTCTTCTGTGATCTCTGGAGCTAAATCCTTGACAAAGATCCATGACCTTCTCCATGTATTTTCATACATCCCATACAGCCTCTTTTATCTGTCGTTTAGTGTTAATATTAATGACCATTAAGTCCCAAAGAATGTCAACAACTTGCTGTAAATCAGTAAGACTGTGATGAGACACCTGGGGTAGCATAACCACTGCAGAGGAATCATCCAAGTCAGAGCTTGTAACTGGCTGAAGTCTCTTTTTCGGCATCCCACGAAATCATAAAATCTACATAATTTCACAATTGATGCAAAAATGATTTTACACTGTTCTAGCAAGTAGATAGATGTAGAATCACAATTCTAAGACCACTAGGAACACTTTTTTTTAAAAAGACTCATTAGCCATACTAATAACATACTAGAAAACTCGTAGAATCTCCATTACATCACTACTGAAATAAAAATTTTATGAAAAACCGGTATATTTACACCTGTCTTTCTTACAACACCCTCCCTTATCTATACAATGTAAAATTATATTAAAAACAAGTATCTCACTAAATAAAACTAAATAAAAGTTTGGTTTGATAGTAATTTCTGCTGAATGTATTGACTGAAACCTGCTATGAATTTAAAAAAAAATGAACACAATAAAAATATATCCCTAATATTAGTCTACTCCCTTCTCACTTATTTCATTTATAACATCAAGACTTGACAACATTTCAGCTAAATAGGCCAAAAAAAATTAACATGAAAGCAACTCATTTAAGAAGTAATACTCATTTACAAACTCGTTGAACACTGAATTAGGTTGTTAAGTGCCCATCTGTACTGTAATGGGGTTAATTTGACAAATTATGAAATTTTTTTTTAGCCATAGTATTAGCTAGATTCTTCAGATTCATAGGCAAAACAGGAAACTTAACTGATATATTTCTATTCATACAGTATTAAACTGTTGTTAATGTATATACCATTATATAGAAACCTGGTGTTATCAACATGACAGAAAATTAAAAAAAATGTTATCTGCAACATATATATATATTTTTTTCTTCAGTCATTTGACTGGGTTGATGCAACTGTCCAAGATATCCTATCTAGTGTCAGTCGCTTCATTTTGGTATACCTCCTACATCCTACATCCCTAACAATTTGTTTTATACATTCCAACTGTTGTCTGCCTGCACAATTTTTCCCATCTACCTGTCCTACCAATATCAAAGCGACTATTCCAGGATGCCTTAATATGTGGCCTATAAGTCTG
>JAAAKQ030491443.1:10704-21347 GCA_010016005.3 Zanna intricata
ACAACACCTTAATGCTTCTTTATTTGTCTTATTCGTTTTTTAATTTAGTATAACAATGTCAAGAATGATTTGGATGATGACATGGATGAAATGCTAGATCCTTACTACCCATGAAAAACCCCACATGAAAAAATGGAAAGAACTTCAAGATGTTCAAGTGAAAACAAAGAAAAAAATCTGGAAGAGAGTTGATATTTTACTAAAAAAATTTTGTTTACTTGCAATTTAACAAAGTAATTGTACATCAAATCTTTAAAACTGTGTTTTGGACATGAATTTTTTGTGCTTAACAATAATTTTCTAAAAATTACTAAAAATAACAAGATACTTAGGTCCAGGACTAGTATACATATTTTTAATTTCTCATTTTTATTTGTAATTTTTTGTATTTGATATTTTATTAGTTTTTTAAAAATATCTTTGGGGGTCTCTTTACAACACCTTAATGCTTCTTTTTTTACCTTTTTTGTTTTTTAATTTAGTATAACAATCTCAAGAATGATTTTCATATATTTTTACAAGTAATGTGAGATGGATAAATGCTAGATCCTTACTGGGAATTTTACTTGAGACCAAGTTGGTCTAGAAACTAATATTCTACCACTATACAACTGACTGATTAAACAGGTGATACTGTTGTGGTTACACCACTATCTACAAAATTTTCTTTTGTGCACTTCATGGCTATTTGCTTAACTTTTTTGTCAAAATTTAATTTCCTTTTTAACCAGTTAGTTTGTTTTTATTGTTACTTGGAGAAAAATTTTGAATTTGGTAATTTGCCTACAAAAATTAGAGAAAAAACTATTTTAAATAGATGAATGAACTTTATAAAATGTTCTTGTCTGTATAGCTCATTAATAAAAATCATTTTATCAGATGAAAGGAAGCCTTATATTTTAATGTCATAATTATCAGATGATTTTTGGGTTTGTTTCTTCAGTAATGTGACTACCTACAGATTAAGTGATTCTTATGAAACAGAATGCAGTCTATGGTGATTAATTCCCTATCAACAATGTATGACTTCATTAGATATAAAAAAAAGTGTAATAATGATAGTAATGATTATAGTCTATATTAATGTGGGTCTTATCCAAATTACAGTTTAAATGTACGATTACTAATCATCTAATTTCATTATTTGAAAAAAGTAAATCTTTTCTGCTTTTTGTTGATTCAATTTTTTCTTCCCATATGTATCTCAGCAATGTAGCATTTCTGTTCTGAATTGTGATCAAGCTTCTTATTCTCATTCACACTTCTCCTCATTAGTTCTTAATTTTTCACTCTGTCTGCCCATTTAAATTCCACCAATCTTTTCTATGCTTGAATTTCAAATGCCTCCAGTCTTTATTTTAAATTTTTCTTACTTTCATAAAAAATACAGGTAGCTAAAATTTAATTACTTAAATAAAACAATACTTCTGCACTATAATAGCTTATTCAAAACATTCTGTATTTTTACTTAAATTATTAAAGCATTTTATTTTCCTAACCTCTCAGTAGTACAAGCATTTTCTTCTTTAATCCATACATATTACAAGTTTTTTATTTTTGAATTTTTTCTAGCCTTAGAAAAAAAAAATCCTCATTTATGTATACAGGACTTGTTTTATCAGAAACTTGAGTGTTTTATAGATGTTATACATTTCATTTGCCTGCAGAGTATTGTAGTGCAAAAAAGTTCAAGTATTTTAGAAACAAAAATTTTGTTAGTAGGTACTAAAATTAAACAAGAAATGAGCAAATTTTAGTTTCTTGTGTTACTCTTATTTTAAACAGCATGATACAATTTGTTCAGTGGGTAATTTTATTTGATAAATTTATATATTAAGAATGGAGAGTGAAATGTACAAGGTGTGTCCCAAAAAATCCGACTTACTTTCAAATCTCCGTGCCAGTGTTTGTAGCGAACTCTGTGAGGTGCAAGCGTAACCAGTAACTTCTCCTGAACTAGCCAGATGTCGCAGTTATCAATAGAACGTATTAGTTTGTGCACAGTACGTCTTTATTAGAGTGCTTTTTTGATGTTCGTCGGATTTTGTAATCGCTGAAAATGACGGAGAGATTAGATCAACGGATTTGCATTAAGTTTTGCGCAAACTTGAAAAAAGTTGTGCAGAAACAATTGAATGATGCAGAAGGCCTTTGGAAACGAGTGTATAGGCAAAACACAAATAAAAGAATGGTACAAGCGGTTTAAAAATGGTCGCACATCTGTTGATATGAACCTAATTTCTGGCCGACCTTCGACCATAACAACACCGGAAAATGTCGAGCGTGTGCGACTTACGATTGAAAAAGATCGTCATTTGACTGCGCGCGAAGTAGCAGGTGATCTTAGAATTTCGAAAACAAGTGTTTGGAAAATTCTAATCGATAATTTGGCAATGACTGGCGTTTGTTCAAAATTCATTCCAAAATTGCTTTCGGTGGAGCAGAAAAACCTTCGCTTCGAAGTCACTCACGATAACTTGGGAACAGTTGCTAATGTGCTTAAAAACATAATTACCGGTGACGGTTTACGGTTATGATGCCGAAACAAAACAACACTCTTCACAGTGGAAGCTTCCATCTGAGCCATCACTGAAAAAAGCACGTCAAAGTCGGAGCAATGTCAAGGCAATGTTGATTGTTTTCTTCGATTATGAAGGTGTTGTGCACCATTGATACGCTCCAACAGCAACAGGTCAGACGATTAACAAAGAATTTTACCTTCAAGTTCTGAGAAGATTGCGTGACGCAGTGAGGAGAAAATGGCCGCATTTTTGGGCAACCAGCAACTGGTTTATTCATCACGATAATGCGCCAGCACATTTATCAAACGCTGTGTAACTTTTTGGCAAAACACGCAATTAGGCAACTTCGCCAACCTCCGTAAAGAACCCACATAGCACACTGCAACTTTTGGCTGTTAACAAAACTGAAAATTCAACTCAAAGGACACTGGTTCGACGACAAAGAGACGATTCAGACGTCTGAATCGTCTTATGCGACGAGAGCACTTTAGGTCATTCCAAAACCTGAATTCCAGAACTGTTGCAGAAAGTGGAAAGACAGATGGGAGCGGATTGTATTGTCAAATAGGGATTAGTTTGAAGGTCGGAAATTGTGGTTCTCCGCTCGCCGCACTGTCTGGACAACCTCTTGGACTGCGTCTAGGTTTGACCGACCCCGTCGGAAACCGTACTGGTTGGGAGACAGGCCACATTTCTGATTCATTGCCGCAACCAGTCCTTTCTTTATCACCTTCCTTCCCAGCTGTGTCAAGCATGCACAATGGACGGTAGGAGGTCGACGATTCTGGGTCTCCACTAACCTTGGGAATTAGCGCAAGACGCGCGGTCTTCCATCTGGCGCTGAAAACCCCAGCCTCCAGTCAAGCATTATACATGTCTAGAAGCAGACCGGAGCCTGCAGCGCCTCACCAGCTTGAGCATCTCGCCCGGTATGCCGTCGGGGTCAGGGGGAAATATTTGCTCATTGCAAATATTTGTTAATTGTGTGTCAGCGGGCAGTATAACAAAAATCTGTTGTTAAACGGACCTGCTGCGTTTACTAAAAACTTTCTTTTTGTCCCTTTTTGGATTCCTCCAATTATTATATTTTCTACTACTTTCATAATAATTTGTAGGAATCCGTTACTCTGGCCCACTATACTAGTGTTTTTACAATATGCATATTTGCAGTTATAGGCCTATTTACTCGTATGTGAAAAAAATATATTAAAATGTATTAATGAATACGAATATAATGTTTTAAATGCTATTGTTTGAAACTTGTTACAGAATAATGGCAAAAAAACTCTTTAATATTTATCGGGTGTCAGAAAAAGATCATCGAGATTTAAAAAACGAATATAGTTTTTATTTTACAGCATTTATTAGTGTTTTATGTGTAATCTTGAAGCGACAACAATTAAGTTTTAGTTTACACATTCTCAAAACCCAGTGCTCGGAGACCTAGCTGCTCAGACTAACCCAGCTAGCTGCTGAGAGAGACACCCAGCTTGTCTCTGAGCAGCTGGCCTTGGCGTATTACAGAGATCCAGTTGTTATTAGCTCGGGCTTGAGTACCATGGTTTGTATACTGGTTCACTGAAACAAAATTAGTGACTATCGTACAAAAAAATTATACACGAGACTATTGTAGAAATTTTCCGAGTAAAAAAAGCATACCTAAGTGGTGAGAATCACAGTTTATGGAAATCTAAAGCGGTTTATTTTTTGCTTGATATTGCCACATAAGCTTGAAGCTTTTGCGTAGGATATAGAAATATAGGTATGAAAAATGTCATGCCTGACCGGGATTCGAACCTAGGACCTCCGGATGAAAAGCCGAGACGCTATCACTTGATCCACGGAGGCCGGCGAAAGGACATGTTTTAAAAGGACACTACTAAATAGGCCTAAAACAAATTCTGAAAACAGAAAGAATTCTGCTGTCTTTCCATGGAAATCTAGAATTTTCAGTTCGTAATATAGTCATTAATTAAAACTGCTTTTCTGAAAGCTTAATGTTGTTTGCAAGCGATTTTAACTTCGAGCTTATAAACTGCAGCTACTTATGAAATTAAATTTTGCGACAATCAAAAAGAGAATGATTTATAACAATAATGTTAGATGTCATTTCTGCTTATGAAAAGTACCTGCAACGTATTTAATTTTTTGATGAAGCAACATTTCAGTTCATGAAGGTGTGAATCGCCATAATTATCTAGTATGGGGCTCAAAAAATCTGTACGATTGGTGGAATTCGTCCGCAGCTGTCTAAAAATGAATGTCGGTCTGGTATCCTTCATAATCATAACACTCATAATCGTATTTTTGAGCATTTTTTCTACTAGAGATTATTATGGCTGTAATCTACTCGGAAATTTTAGAGAACTTTATGTTTTTACAGATTGAAAACATGGAGGGCTTAATTTTGCGATAGGATAGAGTCTCTCATGCAGAAGTTGCGCGGATTGCGCTCAACGCGCTCAACAGGTTCCCGGTAGGCTGGTTAGGCACTTTCATCGTTTGGTCACCACGAAGAGTCCCGATTTGACGCTGATGGATTTCTTCTTTTAGGGCTACATAAAAGACATCAGATACCAAAGAAAAAATCCAATTACTCGACCACCTGCGCCAAAAAATAACAGCCGCTGAAGCGATGGCTGCATATATGCTTACCAGAGTGTGGAATAAGGTGGATTATCAGTTTGACGCCTGCTAGGCTCTAAAGGTGCGCATCCTTGACTACATTAAGAGATAAAAAACCTTTAGACTGATATTTTAACGTAACAGACTTGTACTTTCTTGTAATTCTAAATTTAATTTAAAATCGCGGTATTTTCCGGAATCCAGAATTTATTTTTGTTTGTTCAAAATTATAAATAAAGTTTTTTCATTGCAAATTTTTCTGAACTTACCTAACCATGTTACGTCGTTATTTTTTAAAAATTTATCCTCGGTTCCACTGTACAATTATAATGAAATTTTTAAAAAATTCGTAAGAATAATTTCATAAACCATAATAATTTTCCCTAATAATTCCTGACCCGGTATTTCGCAATAAAATAAGCAAATAGATCGTGAAGAAATTTTAAATGCTCTTCGTATCGTAAAGATGGAGTTTGTGAGTTTTATAAACTAACATGTTATATATATATATATATTTATTTATTTATATATATATATATATATAAATAACTAATATGGTATATAACATATATAACTAATATGATATACGTATATATATATTTGTAAACTTAAAGTTATTTTTATTTACTTTTTGAGTGAACAGCCTAATTTATTATTATTGTCCACACACTTTACTTTACAGAATGTCTATAAACCTGACAAACAAAGATTTTATAATTAGCCATATAAGGTGTGTGGAATTAATTTCAGAAGTTATTAAAATTAAAACAGATAAATTAAAATTTGAACAGATAAGGCTGCTGTTTTATGAAATAACGTAATTACACTTTACAACAGTGATAAAATATAAATTTTCCAGAAATGGGAAGTTTTTGTTTTGTTCTTAATTTTTTATATTTATAATTTTTGTATTTCATATTTTTTTTAAGAGGAATGTTTTTTTAATATGCACAAAATACTTTGCGTTTATACAGATATAAAATATACCTGGTATCAATAAGTTCTCAGGTTCATTTCTTTTATTCCGATTTCAATACTAGATCATGGATATCGGTGTTCTTTGGTGGTTGGGTTTCAATTAACTATATGTCTGAGAAGTAGTCGATTTGAGTTTGTTCAAGATTATAAATTTACCGGTACTGTTACATTACACTGATAAGTCGCTAATTATTTCAATTATTGATGCGACTATAAATAAAACTTAAAAAAAAAAAAACAAAAAAAAAGTTAAAACTTATAAAATACTTATTTTTTAAAATCTTTAAATGGAGATCAGTTCCATTGTGAAAAATCGAGATTCTTGCTGGGAATCGAAACCATTATTTGGATCGGACTGTTAGTTTCATAATTAGTGATTTTAATAACCGGCCACCAAGGAGTTCATTAGGATGATAAAAAAAAAAAATTAGTGATTAAAGATCTAACGTAAATTAATGTAAAAAACAATATATGGAGTAATTCAATCTTTTAAACATAGTTTGCATCGACAATTTAACATAAAAATTTACTTATTTATTAATTGAATGGTTTGTATATTTAATTTTTTTTTCTCAATTTAATGTAGATGAGGTGATTAAAACTTTATATATATATATATATATATATATATATATATACATATATTTTTTATTATTTTATTATTATTATAAATTAAATTTAAATTGGTAGAGGCAGAGACGGTATTAGTAGTTTAACCACAGCAAATTATTAAAACGTTTGTCGGGTCAGAGGTCAATATGTAAGAGTTAGGTGGACTGTTTAGATTTTGTGGTTAGGTTGTTAGTTATATATTTATATATATTATTGTACCCGGCTAATTGGCTCCGCGCGAGCGAAGTTGGAGAACAGTATGGGCATTTTATTGTGTTGTTCATTCGCTAATGACCTACTTGTGTGGTCAGGTGGGGGTGAGGTAGGATTCGGAATTCTCTTTTACCCCTTACTCGTTGCTAATTTGACTGACATTCGATATAATTATGAGGAGGGAGTTCGCTCAACTCGAAGACAGAATTACAAGTGGCCTCTGCTAACAACAACAAGCAGCATAATAAAAACAAATACAGGGAAATTATTTGCGTCGGTCCGTTAAGATAGCCACTTGTAGTCGCTGGAGACGCGGTCCAGTAATTGCAGTGGATGGAGAAAAAATAGACAAAGAGGGAAAAAGTAATAGAATGCAGAAAAAAGAGAGAATGAGTGAAACACGTCATCCGAACGATAATTCCAACACAATAGAATACAATAAAAGGGAGAATGCTGCAAGAAGTACGGTAGTTCCCCGTGGGATCCCATCGATAGTGACAAAACAAAAGGTTTTGCTGGTGAATAGAATAGGAAGGATGGAGAATGACTTTCAATTCCGTTCGACCACGCCGTCCGTACTTTTCTCTTAACCACTGCATTCTCTTAGCATAGTACACACTGACGAACTGTATATGAATGTGCAACCCATAAAGATGTTAGATTTTTTCCGAATTCCGTATCAAACCAGAAGTAACGTTACACTTCACTAGACATTACACCGATTAGAAAAGAAAACTTTAAATAAAGAATTTTTTTTACAATCTAATTTATTTAAGAATAATCGGTTAGTAGCAGCAATTATTTTCATTTTATCAGTGTGGATTGAATTCAAAATAACAATCTGATTCATATATGTAAACTTAAATTTTATTAAGTATAAACTTTATTCATATTATAAACTCAATATTTGAATTAACTCAAATGTGTTACTGTTCAGTAAAATCCAGATGTTAATTACAAAATTCCCTTTTATCAAAATAAACAGAAAAATATCTTATTTTAATCATAAAACCAAAAATTAATTAACCTTAAGGGGTTTACTAAGAGTATAATAAAAAGTACAATGTTACTGAAATTTCCTGGCATTTCCAGGCATCATGAAATTTAACTGCTCCTCCTATCATAAAGTGAAATTTTACTATCTATGTATTTATATAAAAATCGAATGAAAAGAAGTTTAAATCTGATTAATTTTTGATTAGTAGTATTATTTTTGATAGTTTAAATCTTCTGATTAATTTTTCAGCTTAACACTTATATAAAAACCATTTCCAAGGTACATACTCTGATAAAATACGATTAGAGACCCCTAATGATAAAATATTTGGCTTTGAAAAAAATATTAAGAATTTATTTCCTACTTGGTGAAAAAGTTTGAAAATTATTCCCAGCCTCATAATACTTCTTTTAAAATGAAGTAATAAAAAAAAAATTAAGCCGACAGTTCAAAACTGTAAAAAGTTGGAAACATTTATAAATTCTTATTTTTGTGGATAGAAGTGTCTTATCTTTTCTTTCTATTTATCAGTTAACTGACTCTTAATGCTCATCTCCATTCGATTCAGTCCTGTGCTAATCTTTTTTTTTGTCTTCAATCATTTGACTAGTTTGATGCAACTCTCCAAGACACCCTACCTAGGCCCAGTCACTTCACTTTGGTATACTCCCTATATTACATCCCTATATATTTTGTATATCCCTAACAGTTTGTTTTACATATTCCAAACTTTGCCTGCCTCTCCAAATTTTTCCCATCTACCTGCCCCTACAATATCAAAGCAGTTATTCCAGAATGCCTTAATATGTATTTTATTATAAGTCTGTCTTTTCTATTAACTACATTTTTCCAAATGTTTCTTTCTCCATTGATTTGCTGCAACAATTCTTGAGTTGACTCTTTATCCACCAATCTGATTTTTAAAATTCTCCTATAGAAGAATTTTACATTTCAAAAGTTTTTAATTTTTTTCTTCTCAGGTACTCTGATCGACCAGGTTTCACTACCATATAAATTTACGCTCCCAATATATACTTTGAAAAATATTTTCCTGACATTTAAATTAATTTTTGATGAAAGCAAATTATATTTCTGACTGAAGGCTTGTTTCCCCTGTGCTATTTGGCATTTTATGTCACCCTGCTTTGTCCATCTTTAGTAATTCTACCTCCCAAATAACAAAATCTTCTATCTCTGTTAACTTTTCTCTTACTATTTTTATAATCAGTGGTCCATCTACATTATTTTAAATATATTTCATTACTTTAGATTTGTTCTTGTTTATTTTCATACATTTTCAATGTTTCTTCTAAATATTTTTTACTCTCAGATGGAATTACTATATCCAGCAAATCATAGCATCTTTATCTTTTTACCTTGCACTGTTACTTCGGATTTAAATTGTTCTTTAACATTATTAACTGCTTGTTCTATGTAAAGATTGAAAAGTTATGGGTATAGGCAATATCATTGTTGGACTCACTTTATTATTATGGCTTCTTTCTTATGTACTTTGATTATTACTGTTGCAGTTTGGTTCTTGCAAATATTAGCACATGTTCTTCTATCTCTATACTTGAATCCTAAATTTTATAAAATGCTGAATATTTTATTCAAGTCTAGATTATCTTTCCTAAGTGTACAAATGCCATGTATGTCGATTTTTTTTTCTTTAATGTCCTTCTACTATTAATCTGAGTGCTATAAAATTGATTTAATATTTATCCCTTGCCCTATACTTTTCCTGAAACCATATTGGTCTTTTCCTAACACTTCCACTCTTCTTTCAGATCTTCTGTACACAATTCTGGTTTTTATTTTTGATGCATGAGTATTTAAGCTAATTGTTCTATATTCTTCACATTTATCTGCTCTTACTTTCTTTGGTATCATGATAATAAGGCCGTTTTTGAAGTCTGATGGAACTCCTCCTTTTTTGTAAGTATGACAACCAGTTTGTGTAATCTATTTACCAATTCCTCACCTACACTGCACACTAATTCTACAGATCCCATTTATCAAAGGAGTCTTTTTGCCATTCAAATCTTTTAATGCTCTATTAAATTCAGATCTCAGGTTCGTACCTCTCTTTTCATCCTCTTCAACTTCCTCTTCTTCCTCTATACTTCAGTTCATTTCCTCCATATAACTCTTTAATATATTCCTTCCACCTACCAACCTTTTCTTTCGTATTATAAATCGATGTATCATCTTTATTTAACTCATTATTAGATTTTACTTTATGTATCACAAAATTCTCCTTAACTCTCCTGGATGTTCTGTCCATTTCACCAATAATCATCTCTCTTTCCACTTCTGAACACTTTTCTTTAATTCACTCATCTTTTGCTAATTTGCACTTCCTGTTTTTAGTATTTCTTAATTGTTGATAGTTCCTTTTACCTTCATCATGAGCATTCTTATACATTTTATATTCATCCATCAGCTGCAATACATCCTCTGATATACAAGGTTTTCCACCAGTTCTCTTTGTTTCGCCCAAGTTCACTTCTAAACAAATATTTTTGTAAGTTCTAATTCTTAAATCTATATTTAGTAATGGCAGACTTTTTACTATAAAAGTACTTGCTCTTTACTTATGCTGTTATCTGCTTTCAATTCTTTCTTTATCTGTTTAGCCTCCGGAACCACCGTAAGGTATTACTTCAGAGGATGAATGAGGATGATGTGTATGA
>JAAAKQ030491454.1:7778-21347 GCA_010016005.3 Zanna intricata
ATTCAACGAAATGTATGGTCATCTGTGTCTTCTATTTCAAATATATTTTGAATACTATTAAAATCCTTTAGAATATTCGGTAATCTCCAGTATTTTGTATACAGTAAATGGGTATTAGAATAGTTTTTAGAATCGTCTAAAAATGTATTGATTCTTGTTATTAATAATTTAAGTAGGAAAAATGAAAACCTCCAGTTATAATTGTCTTAACAAAATAAAATGATTGATTCAATTAGGATGGAAAACAATTTAATATTTTACAGTATTTCTGAAAATGGATATGAAGACAGTGGAAAGCTAAAGGAAACAATTTTTAATTTGTGTAATAGGGTTATGGTGGTCAACGAATGAGATTTTGAAATTAATTTTGTGAGAAAATTGGGTGCTTACCCGAAAAGAATCACCCTTTTTATTAGCATTTGAACCCAATCTAAAGAAAGCTGCAATTATGAAGAAACCATGCAAGGCCCAAGGTTAGTAAAATATCTGTTTCCATGGATGTCAACCAAGAAACGAGAATTACTTGAAAAGAAAAATTCCTTGCAGAAATCACGTCACATTTTATGTTAAAAAAAATGAGCTCGTGATAGATGGTAAATTCTGTCATCTGTGATTTGGTTATTCTACTATAATTTATAGTATGATTGTGTTTTTTTTTTTATATAATTTGAAGACGTCATTCATGTTTACTTGTGTTTGAAACAGTTTTGGAGTCTTAAGTTTATTGTATAATTTGATTGCTAGCTTATAACACTTTATATGAACTCAACTCCCCCAGATGGAAATTGTCCATGGGTATTTAGCCAGTTCAATTTTCTGTTATTTTTTTATTTTTTGTATTTTATCACTCAATAAAGACACTTTATTATTATTATTATTATTATTGTTCTGTTTATTTTGAATTAAATTTTATTGTATTTTACCCCACAGCACCATTCTCTACGATTGAATTTATACAAACATTTTATGACTTTCAAGTTTATAAATCATTGAAACATTTTTTAATTTTTCTATATATATAAAAATAAATAATAATGTCATCATAAGAGTAAAATAATTTTCAGTTTTAACGCCGAAGAAGTAATTAAATGTAAGCTAATGTAAATGACACTAAACTTTTATAAATTCATGACACTTTTTCTAATTCATTTTTATGTTTCTTATGGTAAAAATACTTTAATTTTATTTATTATAACATTATTACTTACATTATTTATTTAACATTATATTTGAATGATCAGGGTCAAAGGCTGCAGCTAGTAGTAGTTCTGTCGGTGATGGTGTATATTCTGCTACAAGTGGCGGAACAGGGAGTGGTACTGGTGGTGCTGCTGATGAAATAATTGAACTTCAGGATATCCGATTATCTCCAATTCCTTCAATTAGAAATAGACACAACAGCACTAGGTAATTGTATTCATTTAACATTAAATAATATCATTTCATTTAGATTTAATTGATAATTTAAAATATGATAGGGTGCCATGTCTTTTCTAAATCTTTTGTTAATTTTTTTAAAAATTGAATACCTGTTATTCATCAAGACTTAACAATATTTTTTATAAAGATAACAATTTTTTCATCAAAATAATAATGCATTATTGTAAACAATTTAAAATATTTCTTCCCCGAAAATGAAACTAGCCACACTGCACAAGGTACACAGGTGACTGACTTGCTCTGAACAGTATTTTACAATGTGTATTAATTTTATTCATATGTTTCAGTTAAGCTCATTTGTATAAACTATTGTTTAAAAAAATTACAAAATTTTTTAAACAATTATTTGATTCAAGGTGTTTAAAACATTGGTGAAATTTAATATCATCCCTGTTTTGTTTCAATTAATAAAATAAAATAACATTTTAAAGTAATATTTTTAGCATTTGTTCTAAAGTTGTTAGCTTGATATAAATCAATCTTTTTCTCAGAATGCCAGCTTCCACTGTAGAATGGTTGAGTTCCAGTGTTTAAATCTCTGTTTAAAATCTTGGTCAGGCTAAATATTTTTCATACTACAAAATTTCCATTCCACATTCATACACAAGCTTCAAGATTATATGGGGAATTAAAATCATCCTTAAGAGAAACGAAAAAATCAGTTGGGACGCACAGCTGTTGATTTAATGTGAAACGTTACAGGCCGTGGATGAAGTTCCTCCAAGCTACAGACTGACCAAGTTTTCTGTGGAGTTAATGGGGAGAGCTGAATTTTTTTTTTAACAAAACTGAAAGTCTCCAATGGAAAATTTTAGTTCCTTCATTCCTAACTCTACAGATAAATTGGTCAGTCTGTATGTCAGCGAGTCACTTTTAGTGTATTAGATTGAAATTAAAATGAGCCATTGACTGCATTCTAAATTTAATTTTAATATAAAACAAAACACTAAGTTCATGATATTTTTTTTTATTAATATTCCATGACAATTTTGTTCAACATTGATGTGGTGATATGAGAAGAAAAATAATACATAATAAGCAACAGTAAAGGTGCTCACGCCATCGGTGCCATGCCACCTTTTGCGATGATCCCGAAATAGTCTGGCTCGCTCAGCACCGGACATTGGGGTACCTGTGCATGGCCCATAACTTTTCCACAATATGCTAAATTTATATTTCCGGCTGGCTTTTGCGAGGGCTGGGCCTGACATGTTGAATTTTTATACTTTTTTACATTTTTATACGTACATATTGTCTGAAATACACTTATTATTACTTAGATCAATCTATCTCAACAAATTTTTAAAATTCAAACTAACGATTCACTGTGCTATCACGTCTAAGTCGTGAGTTACACTGAATCAAAATGAGCAAGCAATAGCACCAGCTTTGGCTGATTGCGCTTTGCCCCCTCCTCGCCAATCTGCTCACCAGTGATGTAAACTAGTATCACTCGACTTTGTGTCACTCACCAATGACAAAAAGTTTTATCAGCGAGCTGACAATGTAAGTTATAAAATGACACCACATTTACATCTCTGAACTTACTAGTTAGGAAGTTATTAAGCAGGAAGATATATAACTTTTTGTTTCGTTATGCTGCAAATTTCTTTTCTGGTATCCATATGTTTCGGTGTGATTTTAAAATTGTTTCACATCAAAAAGATGGTAAATATAAACAAACAGACCTTGCCATAAAAACCTCCTGATTACAGTTTGATTTCAATTAAAATTTCAATATCTCTATTGAAATAAATAAATAAAGTATTTATTTCAAAGAAAAAACCATATCATTTGTAATGACAAATTATTTAGTATGAAATCATACTAAATAGTTCTTTAATAAAGGCTTCTCTATTTACTAATTAATATGCAAACTATATTTTATTGTAAACCATCCAAAACCATGTTTATAAAATATGGTTTTTGTTAGTATTAATTTTTAATTATTTTAATTACCTATTCAAATTAGTTTTCATACTTTAGGTTGATAAATGATGTTCAAGTTTAGTTATGTTAATACTTTCATGATTATAATTAATTATATTATCTTTATCTTTTGTAACTATTTTTCATACATAATATAGTTTAAAAAATATATATTATTTGTATCTAAAATCTTTTGTTAAATCATTAATCAATGAATTTAAAACAATTTTAGTTTTTGGCCAAGAGAAAATGTTTTCTACTGTAGGCTAATCTGTTTATTTCAAATTGCAGAATTGTTAAATTCCCAGTATCATTGGCACATTTGAATGAATCATTTGTTGCTTATTTTGAGAAAATCATTTCTAGAGCACAAAATTCTATCTATATCGATAAATATTCCTGATGTAATGAGGAAAAAATAGTTAAATACTATTCTAATAATAGCTTTTTTAAAACCATTTGTCAACAAATTTTTCGGTGAATTAAATTATCTAGCTATAGCTTTCATAAAGTTTTTCATTGAAAAAACACTTTCTAAGTCTTCTTAAAGTTTGAAAGATTGATGTGGAGTACAGTATTCTTTTTTTTTTTGACTTGGGACATTTGTTACTTTAGATTTAATATGAATATTTATCAGTATGAATTGATTGGGTAGCATTATTCATTAAAAAAAAAATCTAATCTAATCTAATGATTAACATCATTGTACAGTAAATACCAAATTTTCTCATATTTTTAACCACTACTCTTCTAGTATATTTGTAAAAAGAGAGATATATTTTAAATACAGTCATTTGGTTAGGTGTAATAAAATCAAGTAGCAGTGATTAAGCTGTTTTATGATACTGCAGTATGCAAAGTTACGAGTGAAATTCTATAACAAGTCACTGGGCAGCATGAAATATTAGACCAACTGATGAACTGTTGGTCTCCAGATTGTTAATCTAATTAAAAGTAAAATAAATACTACGTTCCCCATAGTTTGGTGAGTCGTTTGCAATATTCCCAATCAACTGTTGTTATTGAAATTCGTAACAAAACCCTATTTTATCTCTCAATGTCACTTACAGATCTAATATTTATATATTTTTTTAATTATGATATAATTATACATTTTTATTATTTTTTTCTAGGTATTCAACATCTTCTGGGATGTTAGATGACCCTGCAAAATTCCCACCCAGTTTCCGAATGAGTCGGAGTAGTCCTGGTTATACATTCCCTGTAAACCGACCAGGACTTCGATTTCGAGGTGCCCGGTCATCTCAAAATAGGCCCAAAGTATTCAATGCTCTAAAGAAAGGGGCACACGCTCTTAAAGCATCTATGCCGAAAATAAAGGATGTGAATGTGATCGATAAATATTCGAGAATTGTGTTTCCGGTTTCATTTCTTATTTTTAATTCAGTTTACTGGACATTCTACGCTGTATGAGAATAAAATTAATATTTCCTAATTCCATTTTTGCATATAGTGCAATTGTTTAAAATGTATTGAAGTTACAGTTCACATACTACTGTCACACTTTTAAAACCATTGAAGCATAAATACATTAGAATACCAAACTGCTATAATATACATACCATAATAATGGAATAAACAATATTTTCTTGTGTGATGTTTAGAAGTTGTAATTATTTTTATTTATGTTACATTATTCACAATATCAATAAAAAAGCTAAATGAAAACTCTAAAATATAAAACAGTAATTTTAGTTATAAAAAATAAAGTAACAGCAACATCTAAATCAAAACAGAGTGATATATATATATATATTTTTAAGGATTGATTTTTCTAAAATCAATTCTTTCAAGACCCATATCATCTTTGCACTAATAATTTAAATATGTATAATTTAAATCAATCCACCCAAGTATAGAAATAAGACAACTCTTACCTTATTTTTTATTATTTCATATAATTTTTTTTACGAAAACACTTTCACTGAATCCGGATTTAAATAAATGTTATTTATTAGATATTACATCAAATATTATTTAAATAGTAAAGTACTGTAGTACTAGGGTGGCCATATATATATATATATATAATTATATATTTTTGTTTTTATTTTATTTTTTTAATTGACTTCATATGTTTTTTGTATATGTAAATCTAACTTTAATTTTATGTTTGATAAGTAATTTTATATAAATATATTATATACGACTGATGGTGCAGGATTCCATAAAAGTGTTTTGTAAAAATGTTTTTGAAAAAAATACAAAAATCAGGTAAGAGTTGTCTTATTTCTGTACTTGGATGGATTTGAGTTTTATTAGTATGTAAGTATGTTTATTATCATGTATCAGTTGTATATAACGTTATAAGGATATCAGTAAGTAACATATTTTGTGTACAGTAACTTTAATAATTTTTTTTTTTATAATTTAGAAGAAACAGAAAAAATGAGACAATTTCTTTTCTAAAAAAAACAATAATGTATACATAACTAATAAAAATACTGCACTCAAACTATACTTAAAATGGTAGTATTTCTCTTTTGAATTGCCATGTGTGTAATTACATTCTCTGATTTACAAAATTGTAACTATCATTATATTTATCAGAATAGTTGTATAGAAGAAATATATTTTTTTATTAATTTGCAACCTTGAGGAAAAATATATTTTAAGTATTTCAAAAAATTAGAAAGTAATATCTCTTTTTTTTATTTTACATTGCATATCTCAGTTATCTATACATACACGACATATTCCACCAGCATATTTTGATTGTTAGAGTTCACATATTATTATTATTATTATTGTTATTATCTCAGGAGTGGGCAACATGAAATATTAGACCAATTGATGAACTGTTGGTTTCTAGATTGTTAATCTAATTAAAAATAAAATAAATAATAAGTTCCCCATAGTTTGGTGAGTCATTTGTAATATTCCCAATCAGCTGCTGTTAAATCTGTTCTGCAATACTGCAAGTTCTGGGATCAGATAAAATTGATAGTATTAGAACACACTACCACCAAGATGCATTTACTACCATATTATGCACATATGTTATTTACATTTGAATGCAAGTGTTACCAAAAATCAGTACTCCCTGGTTACTATACACTAAAGGAAGACATGGCAAAACTGACTTGCAGGGAGGGATATCCATAATATAATAGGAACAACCTTGCCTGCTGTATAAATTACGTACCCTTTTTTATAATACACATAGGCTAATATTATACTGACGGAAATCATACCCAATTCAAAGATAGTTTTTATATTTTAAACTATTTCATAATTGAAAATAATAGACTATATTTCATCCACCATGCACAAGCTTTGAGCTTATGAGGGTAATCATACAAAAAAAAAACTCAAGTGTATATTCTACTACTCTTATTTTAAAAAACTGTAAAACGTAGGGCAAAACATATTTTAATAATAAATATGATTAATTAGGAATACACAATAATTATAAATAATGAATATTTCAGTAAAAAAAAAAAATCAATTTATTTTAATTAAATGTAAATTAAAAGAGACATTTGCTAAAAATACATTTAACAGATTTAATAAACACAAAACATTATATTTAAAAAATAAAATTTATTTCTTATAATAGATAATAGTTTATAATCTCCAATAACATTAAATAAAATGTTTTTATTTTTTATTTTGTTATTTTGATAATTTAATTTATAAAAAATATAACTTTTTGTTTGAATTAATTTGTAACACTTCAATGAATTGATATTTTTCTGCACTTCAAAGTACTTGATTGCTTTTTATATTCCATTTTGGATTGAAGTCCAATTTGGATTGAATGAACATTAGTTGTTTCATTGTTATCTTTACGATATCATTACCAAAGTCTTTGTCATTGTTTTCTTTATTCATGTCTTCTATTATTTCTTTATAACTCACTATTTGCTACTTTGGTTCATTCTACTGTGGAACTTCCATAATGGTATACGCATAACATGTACATGTAACATAATGTACACACATAAAAGTGTGTGCATTCAATTTGGTTCTCTAAGTTCATCTTGTAAGTGAATAAATTGCAAATCTGTACAGACAAGAAGTTGATAATTTTTTCTGATTTTTTTTTTTTTTATTTTGACAACTTTTCCAAAAAATTTCCCAATAGTTTTAAAAATGTTTTTTTTTACATTCTTCTGTTAAATTCGAATTTGATAAACAAGTCATATTTCTCTATTACAGTAGAAAACAGTATTATAATTATACAGCGGTTAAATAAGAAGCTTTTAAGTTTAAACTTAATTAAAATTATGTATCTATAAGTTTTCTATATAGTCTTTCCCTACTGCTGTGCTAGTAAAAGGTATTAAAGGTAATACTAGAGACTACTGTGGTTGAAAATCTAAAGTGAGGTCCTCATATTAAATGTGTGTAAAAAGTTAAAATTTATAGCATAAAGATTATTATAAAAATAAATAAAAGTTTAAATATTAAAAATTTCAAAATAACATGCCTTATTTTAATTTCATCCATATTAAATTAGTTTGATTGCTTGGAAAAGTACATTAGAATGTCATATGAATGACCTCTTTGTTGTACATACAACTATCATGAAAAAATGATTAAAAGATTCAAGGAAAAGCTTACAATGGAGTGATAGATACAACTTTAGAAATTTTGTGAATAATGATTCAAATAAATCTGTTGTGAACAAAAAATTTGAATTTATAAGTTCTAGAACTGCTAATTCACTCCCAAACTATCTAACTGATAAATACAAGAACCGATGAGTAAATGGTGAAAACTGCTCAAATGACTAAAAAATTATCTTTTTTTAAATTATAATTCATCATATGACTTTTCCTTTAGGCTCATAATTTTTCCTTTAAGCTTCTTGTTACAGATTATGGTAAACATTTATCAAGTGAAAGTCTGTGAACCATAGTGAAGATTTGGTGAAGTTTTAAGATTATATTATATTTTAACCACTTTCTTTTGGATTAGTTATTTTGTATAATGATATTTACATAATACTGTTATTGTAGTGATTATTCAATTTTTTTATTATGAGGTAGTAGTCTATTGTCAATTACTTTTTAATTATTCCTTGTTTTTTATTTTATTTCATTTTACTTTATTTTTAGTTTCTAATAATATCGTCCATCTCTTTTTTAGATCAACTTAATTTTTGTTGATAACTTTAATCAATGAATATAGGAATATAGGCTGTATACATATTTTTATTATTTCTACTGTAGTTCCACCTGCATAAAAATGCTCACTTATGCTGATGCTGCTAAAAATAAGCATCTTTCTTTTATTATTTGTATGCTCTGTTGTATATTGTTTAATACCTACAGTGGTGTATAGATCTTTTTTTATTGTATGTTTTCCAACAATTCTGACAAATTCAAATAACAAATAATGTTATCATTCTCCTCATTCAAGAAACTTCTAATGAAAAAGGTAAGGAGACATAATTAATCTGTTGTGTATTCAAACACATGATATAATCAGGAAAACTACTTTGAATAATCTATTTTTCTCAAAACTGATCAACATAGGACTTCACAGTACCAATTTCCCAACTGAAGATTCACAGATTGGTGTAAAATACTATTAAAAAAAGTAAAAAAATTAAATATTATTACCATTGCTGTAGTTTGAAAATCTCAGTTTAGTAAAAGTATATTCATAGAAAAATTTACATTATCTGTAGAAAAATATATACATCAATAAATTTTGATAAACTTTGAAAATTTCAATAAATTTTGATTACATAAATAAATTAAGTTGATAAACTTTTAATAAGTAGCAATATAAAAAATAAGCAATCTTCAATAATAAATTATTGTACACAAAATATATTTAAAATCTGTTTGTTAGGAAAAAAAAGCTATATGTATTTAATAGATGTTTAAAGAAAAGTTTGATGTGCAAACATTTTTTATAGTCAGAGATATTATATATATCCACGGACTAATTTTTAAAGTTATTTACCCATTCTTATACAAAAATATTCGCTGCTGTGAATGAAAAAATCCATACTACAGATTTATCTTTCATTCTCTCAAAGATGTACACTTGCATTGTTTTAGTTTTGTCGAACTATGGATAAATTATTCAGTAGGTTGACCAAAATTTTCATTCTCTCTTGGACTATACATTTTACAAAGTAATTTAATTTTAAAGTGTATTATAACTTCATTATGGGAGTCAATGCTTTTGTGATTAAAATTTACTTATTCCATAGTTGATTCAGTGCAATGTATATAGTTATAAATAATCATTTATTTTAAAATTAAAATGATTTTATTTATTTATATTGTTAGGTAATAATGTAGACAAGACAATAAGGTAAAATTTTAAAACTAATTAATTATCAATGACCTTTATTTTTATGTATATTGATGTAAACATTTCTTTTCTTAATGAATATAACACAATTAAATATCTTGTAAAGTAAAAATATTATATTAATATTTTAATATCAAGTCAAATTATATTAATAATATTATACAGTATAGATAAAGTATTACATTGAGTATTAATAAATTATAAAGAACTATACTTTGTGTGAGTGTGTGTGTGTGTAAGAATTAAATAAATTGCAACCAGAATGTTTTACAAAAATATTATTTACAGCATTATGTAATTTTTACTTTCTACTGCATGTTATCTAAAAATAGTTTTCAATTGGAGTTGAACTTATAATTTTCAAGATGAAAGATGCCAACTCATAATTTTCAAGAAAAGTGATGCCAAATTAGGCAATTTTTTGTTTTTTCACAGATATAAAGTTTTACAAGAAAACAGCACCACTACTTTTTTCTTTTCTGAACAAAAACAGAAAAATAAAAGAAAATTTTTTAAATTATTATTTAAGAAATTTTACTACATTCTGACTTCGTAGAAATTTTTAAACAGCTATCTGTGGCATATAAGCAAGGAATATTATTATTATTTATTTTTTTTTTTAAATATAAAGCAGTGATTATAATTTAATTATAACCTCTTGTGAGATCCTGTACTATGTACTGTACAAGCCAAAGTTACTAGAATACACTTGACAACAGAAACTAGTACACCGATTTATTTAGTTCTTTTACAGGCAACAATATTCTCTCACCTCTGCACTGAAGTAAACCCGTTTCGTCCACAGTTCTAAATTTCATGAGGTTGAAAATTATGTCTTCTGAGAATTGTAGTCAAATTATTGAAAAAAGATTCCACATTTGTTCGCTTGAAAGTCGAAGCTTGTGCTAACCTTGTTGCCTCTAGTTTTCATAATGAAAAAGTTGGATGTTTTTTTTTTAAAAATTAACAATCCAGACGTCTCCGCCACACCATTATCCTGCCAGAGATTTGGGACACTTAATAGAATTTGCCACGCAAAAATCATAAGCCAAAGTTTTGATTTCTTTTAGCGTTAAACCGTAGTAAACATCAGCTGCTTGAAGATCATATTAATTTCTGCTCGTCATCAGAAAAAACTTTTCTGTATGGGAAATAACTAACGGTGATGGAAGACTGAACTACCTTTCATCGTCAATTTCATCATGGGAAATTTTCTTATAATATCTTGCTAAAGTTTGATAATTCATATGATAATCAGCTGTAGCTTTACGAATTGATAATCTCTTCTTTTTTACCTTCCTCACTGCGGCAAGCATAATGCTTGAAGCAAATACTTCTCAGTTTGTTCTTTTTTTATGATTTCTCACCATCTTTGCCTGAAACAAGCGAAAAACTACTAAAATAAACCTGCCGGGGTAGGTTGTTACATGTTACAACCATCCTCGAAATTTTTATAACAACCAATCCCGAACAGACATTTCAGACAAAAACCGAACTGGAAAAACAGACCTTGGGGACCTACCTCAATGTTGATACAGAAATTGTGCAACTGTAATAAAATAATAGAAAATAATTGGGATATAGATTTCATTGAATACATAGTGAATAAAGAGTGTTAATTATATCAATAAATAAACACTTTCAGCTAAAAAAACACCAATAAAATGTAGAAAACAGTCAGAAACTGCGTACACTCTATTCAGAATATTGTGACAGTACTATGGTCTTAATTCAAATCGCTAGGAAGGAAGCAATAGCGGCTGAAAACTGATGTACTTGTGACAACCTGTCCCGATGTCCTCCACTACATCGGATCCTTCAGCAACAATTTTTTTAAACCATGCATAAAAATGTCACTAATCATTTGTTTACCATAAACCACCACTTCAAAACCCATTTTCACTTCCTACATGCGTTACTAAGAATCGCTTTTAATTTTGTAGCCAGGGTTTTCACCCCAGTAGACAAACCATTCATAAAAGCTCTTTATTGACCCTCTTTATCTTTGTAGAGCTTTTCCAAGCTCTTTATCTTTTGTGTTCTTTATCCACCCATACCTTTTCTTGTACATGTTCCACATTAACCTAAGTTTTATCTAGTTAATAAATTATGTTAACCTCTTCACAAAATCGTGTAATTTGTGTTAAATACTCCCTACCCTATGAAATAATCTCTTTGTGTTCAATCAATAAAGAATTTTATTTTCTGGACGTGAAACGAAAATTCATTGATTTTAAAACACTGTGTAATATACTTCTAGAAACATTTGGACTTCAGAATCTTTGTTCACAGCAATTAATATTTTGTTCAAGTTCGGAAGCTCGTTACTGAAATAAAAGAAATTACCTTTTTTCTGATAGCGGTTTTAATAAAATCTTTCAACTTTCGAATTGTATTCACACACTTTCCAGTCTTTGTAGGGCAAACATGTTTACCATGAATTTTTCATTTCTCTGTTATAGTAATACAGTAACTGTAATCTGTATTATAGTAATTGTTTTTTTCATTAACGCCAGTTGCACTACTTGTTTTTCGATTAATGTCTCTGACTGCAGTTTCAGAATTATCTTGTTTTAAGGCTATACATAAGTTGCAGATTTCTTTTCAGAGCTACTTAAGGGTTTACCCAGTTTATGTTTCACAATAGAATCACTCAATATCAAAACCGGACTGACACAAAACACAGATTAAATTAAAATTACACAAGGTTCTGTATGAAATTATGATTTTAGATAATTCCCAACATAAGACTTTGATCAGGTTTTATATATATAACAATAAAAAAAATTGACATTTTTTTCTCATTTAATAAAGCAAGAAAATTAAGAAAGTTACATGCTACAATTTTTTTTAATTTATTTATTCCTAATATGTATACTACAATCTGTTTCAACTAGAACACAATAAACAACCTCTCCACAGCCCAACCAGATAAGGATGATATGTAAATGAAAGCATAGTCTTGTACAGGCTCAGGCAGACATTTCTGAATGTGTGGTTAATTAAACCCTAACCACCAAATTACACCGGTATCCACTGTCTACTATTCAAATCCGTACAAAATGAACAAACGTAATTAGGATTTGAACCTAAGAAACTTTGACTTCAAGAATCAACCGTTAAAACAAGTAATTTGCGACGACAACTTTACTTTATAAAGTAAATTTTTTTTTAACAAATAATTTTGCCTGGCATGCAACATTTATAAACTATATTTTTAAGAGTCCTTAAAATCATAAATATTTTTTAACAAACTGCTTCTAGGAATTTTTATAAAAAGCTTTTAATTAAAAATGTATGTATAATAACTTTTTGACTTTAACTTCCACTTTTAATATCAAATTTTTCAGTTAAAAATTGAATCAGAAGACAAGAATTTGTTGCTTTAGTAAATTAATTTTTTTTTTATTACAATTTCTTTTTTCCGTTTAATCTCCAGAACCACAGTATAAATACAAGTCCACATTCCCAATAAATACAAGTCACATCACAGATGCTGCCCTGTTTTTTAATGTATTTACATCAGATCCCGTTTGGCTCCATTTCTTCTCCAATTTCTGAATTCTGTGTTTAGCAGGGGCAAGACGATATTAAGATATGCTCTATAGAATAACTCCTGTGTTCCCTTATGTATGAAACCATACAGTCAGTTGTTATGTATGATTATAATATTCACTCGCTCTAGTATCAAATACCAGAGGTGATGTGGTATCAGGTCAAATACCAAAGTTTGTATTCACCAGATGGGCTAGTGATAAACTCGTCATTGTAAATCAGCTGATTTTTGTTAGGTTAAAATTCTAGTAAAGTCAATTACTTATATTTTATATGCCGGCCTCCGTAGCCGAGTGGTAGCGTCTCGGCTTTTCATCCGGAGGTCCCGGGTTCGAATCCCGGTCAGGC
>JAAAKQ030491465.1:0-21347 GCA_010016005.3 Zanna intricata
TTTATTTGAATCTGGCCCGCCTACACATTCTAAATTTAATATATGGCCCTCTGCAAAATTGAGTTTGACACCTCTGATCTACATAGTAAAACCACATGAAGGATATTTCCCTACGAAATTTAAAACGGCCAAAATAATCGCAATACATAAATCGAGAGATAAAAACAAACTGGAAAATTATAGACTACAAGTATGTTAAATAACTTTTCCAAAATGCACATAAACAAACATGAAATGATTTTGAATTTAAAATACACCGTAAAATACTTATCCAGCAGGAACAAATTCTTAAACCACATTGTTTTCAAAATTAACTGTTTGCAAACATAGATTTTCATATTACTCCAGTATATTTTCTAACAAAGTCCCAATTATTTTAACGTCCAAATAATAAATAGTAATCTAATCAAAGAAATAGATGAATGGGTGAATCACAATACATATTTTAAATTACCAAACTGAAAAAATAATTTGTGCGAATAACAATAAATTTAACATACTATTATAATGAATTGTATACAACTAAGTAATTTAATATACTACTTAATATTAAAAAATCTACATGTTTAAAACTGTGAGAGTTTGAATGCTAAGTCAGTATAAATTCAAAATGGTATTCAGTTGTCTTATCTTATGAATATTTCTTGTACTGTCATACATTATGTTATAATGTTTGTATTTTATTTGATTTCAATGTAAATTTAAACAATTTTATATACCGGTTCTATGTATTTTTTCTTTTAAGTCTATCTTACTTAACTTAATTTTTGCAATTTAAATTGTTTATGGTTTTTGTATTTTTATGTATCATGTTACAAAAATCATGTACTTTTGTTTAGTTAAATATTATATTTTTAATTAGCTCTTTTATTGAATCATCCTGTTATAATATGAACTTGTAGCTAATGTTCAAAGTTTCTTCTGCTAGCTGTGTCAAGGATAGATAAGTTAAATGAAATTGTATAAGTAATTTTCAATTGACAATAACTAAATAAAGTCATAAGGTAAATCTACAGAAGTGAAAAAGTGTATCTTTTATATTTTGTTTTAAAATGAAGGATGAATAATTGGATTCCTCATGCTTGTTGTATTAACTGTATAACTTATTCAGTTGATGAAAGATAACAAAAGTTCTATATCATTTGCTGCCTAGTGTGGCATGAGCCTCCCAATCATTTTGATGATTGTTATTTTTATTTTACAAATACAAAAATATATTTATAAGACTGAATATCATCTACTCTTCTGCAGTTCCTATGGAGATACCAACTTCACCTGGTAAGATGGATGATATTAACATTTCAGAGCTTAGTGATGGTAATAATACACAAACTGAGAAACATATAGAACTTTCTGAGAACATGTTATCCCACTTAATAATTTTCAGATATCCAGTGGACCTCACTCTTACTGATCAAAATGAATTAAACGATTTGGTGCATGACTTTGACCTATCAACACAGCAAGATGAACTTCTTAGTTCTAAATTACAAAAGTGCCTACTGGAACAAGCATTACAGCCATTAGAAAAAGGAATTTTGCCTCTATAAAATAGAGGGTTCTTTTCATCTATTTTAAGATTGATGAGTTAATGATTGAACCAAGAATAGATCATAAAGAGCAGTTTTACTCTATAATGGAAACAAGAAGTTATCTATGCATTTTTTCCTTAATAATTAATTCACCCCATAACCTTGAAGCTTGTACATGGGAATATGAGAATAGAAATTTTGTCGTATGAAAAATGCCATGCCTGACCAGGATTCAAACCTGGGACCTCCGGTTGAAAGCCCAAAATGCTACCACTTTGCTCCAGAGGTCAGCTTATTTAGTTTCATAGAAAGAAACATATGATCACACGGTTGCCATTCTAAATGCAATTAAGTATAAACAAATTCATTGGCAAGTTTACAGAATTTGAAAGCCATATTAATGAGCCTTCGAGGTGAGTTCACAAAAACTGCGTTTTTATATTTATATTTATAGCAGAGAAACACAGCATTTTGTAAAAAAAAATTGAACAAAGAAAATCTCTTTTGGATTATGTGTCAAAATGACTCCTTTTGATGAATTCAAGGTTCTTCTTTCTCTGTTTCACATTATGTTAGGATTGATAAAAATTTTGTAATGACGGTGTGGAAGGAAGGTATAAGGTGAAGAAGGTGGTTTATCATTTAAGAGAACATTTTCTACAATTAAGTGAACCCAAACTTAAACAGGGTATTATTTACCAGGACTTAAATTTTAAAAGTGATTCACAACCTGCTTTTGGAAGAAAACCAAAATGAATTAAAATAATTTGCAAATTAAATTAAACAAATTAAATAATTTTAATGGTGTAAAAGATTTTTAGACATCAAAAAAGAAGAAATCTGCAATGAAATGCTATTTTCTTTTCAAGAAATCTTGTTACTGTTGGGGATGGTAATGGAGAAATTTCAGTAGGACTCTAGGACCATGTAGACCAGATATCATTGTTTCTGGGACCCACCAATGATGGGCGACTACTGCTAGTTTATAAAAGAAAGAACTCTATATAAAAGAAAAATAAAACATTAGAAAAAGTTATATTTAGGATATGAGACATTATTCTGTTACTTTCTTTTTACATATCTATATATGCCTATGCAATTAAATAAAATATTATTTCTTGGTAAGAAATAAAAAAGATGTTTGATAAAACAAGCATTCCTGTTTTTTTTTTGCCATTTCATAATGGTCATAAAAGAACTATATTACAGCTTTTTTTTAATTTTTTTTTTTTCACTACAGAATCAATTATAAATAAATAATCTCATTGATGTTCCCCATAAGTAAGTTCTTTTTTGTAAATCAGTTTTATTGATCTGAATAATAGAATTTTGAATTTTTTTTGTCACAAATCTTTGATAATTTGTTAATATTCCTACAAAGATAAGCAATCTTAATATAATTATGGTAATACTTTTTGTAACTTTCTGTAAAGTGTTCTCCCCACCCAAAAAAAAAAAAAAAACGAAATTGAGCTGTGGCTGTGCTTACATTGTGGAAGTAACAGATCATAATTCTTTTAGTATTGTTATATCTATTGAAAAACATAACAAACTTAAATGACCTAACTGTGATGAGTATGCAGCATGTTACATTTTGTTATGTTTGAAAAAGTAGAATTTAATCTTTCACAAGACATGATCTGAGACATTATTTAGTTTAATATACTGAAAAGTGTGCAATAGATAAACCTCTTGGCAAACTGGAAATGAAATTACATACAACCTTCATGGATCTTTCCATTTAAAAAAAATTGTTGAAATGAATAATTTCTGAAAAATTACCTTTGTGGACAGATGAAGATATGTGCAAAATAGTTTCAGTTTCCTTCAATCTTTTGATGCAGATTTTCTTATGAATTTCATAAGTGAATAAATATTAATTACTTTTTCCTTGAATAGGTACAAAAGGAACTGAGTCACTTGTTATCCTTGTGCTGAAGGTACTGCCTGCTAGTTGACCGACCAATTAACAGCTCTCAAAAGGCATTGAATGGAAATGGATAAAGTATTATATTTGATTGACATTAGTCTTACCAGCAAAATGTACTTAATTTTATTTTTTTTTATATAGTAATGTAAAGCATGTGTAATTAAAAAAAATAAATAACTGTTCACTTGAACCAATGAAGAAAAAATCTAATGATGTAGGGATTAAAATGTATGCCTCAATAACAATATAGCAATTTTAAGTGAATGCAAACTTACTGGAGTTAAACATAGACTAGTGAAAGATAAGCTAATCTCCCAAACAACCATTCCAGGAAAGTCAATTTTTCAGTAACTGGATAAACAAATATTCTTTTAAATCACATTTACAATCGTATAACAATTTCACTACCAAGTTAAATAATTTTGATAGTTGTAAAAAACTTATTAAAACACAGTCCAAAACTTGTAAATATTCCAAGATGGTACAGACATACCTTGTCTTTTCTCATTGAAAGATGAGATTTATGAAGAATGCAGTTACCTGACTAAGCCAGCCTCCATGGTGTGAGTGGTTTCATCTTGGCCTTACATCCAGAGGTCCCGGGTTAGAATCCTGGTCAGGCATGGCATTTTCACACACATTACATAAAAAATCATTCATCTCCGTCCTCTGAAGAAATACCTAACAGTAGTCCCAGAGGTAAAAATAAAAGAAAAAAGTTATCTGACTAAAATGAGTGTAAAACCAGTCTACATGATAAACATAACACTGTTTGGAAAACACTGGAAGTGGACAGACACTGCATAGCAAGCATACGAAGCTGTTCGGCAGGCCTTCAGCAGACCGTCGAAGTTATCTCCGCTGGATTCAAAGCATCCTACAGTCATGCAAACCGATGCCAGCCAGTGAGGGCTCGGAGCCATGCTTTACCAGCAACCCAAAAAAACAGGGAATGAAGAATCATCTTATACGCTAGCACAAAGCTTTCAGAGGCAGAGAAGAAATATCACTCCAATGAGCTCAAATGCCTTGCCCTGATACAGGCAATCAAACGCCTATAGACTGTACTTCGAAAATCGAGCTTTTATCCTCAGAACGGACAAAAAGGCTTTGACATGGCTAAGGCAAGCCACCGGGCAGAAAACAAAATAGGCTTGCTGGGCCTTGATGGTTCAAAGCTTTAAGTATATATTAATGAACTGTCCTAGCTGGGAGAATGAACGACCTGATTTGTTGTCAAGGATTGGACAGAAGAAGAAAATACTAAAATGTTGTGAGATGACGACAGACCACACCCGACTGAGCATTGCCAAGAAGAGAGTGGAGTGGTTATGCACAAGCGTAATTTTCCCATGCAGATCTCCCCCCCCCCCCAATAGCGGCCCCACCACTCGCAGGCTTCAATAAAAGAGTGTACACAAGAGTGAATTTTCAATTCGTCATCGACCACCGGCTGGAGAAGACCAAGAAGAAGAAGATGGAAGAAGTTACCTGACCGGCTCAACATGGGACCACCCAGCGGATGCCAACGTCTTCTCCGGAGCAACAGCCTGACTGGCCCGCCGACGGAGCTGCTGGTGCGAAGGCAGCGGCTCCGTGTTCAGCTCGCCAGGCTTCATCGCTCTGGCCGGCAGACTCAGCTGCGGGATCCCCCTGGTGGGATCACTAGGGAAGAACCGCCTCGGCCGCGGCGGCGAAAAGACAACTGATGCCGACCCCCGACACTGCAAGGCCACCACTGCCACGCTGTAGTGGAAATCCAACTGTCCCTGAGAGAAAGCTCGGTCTGATTTCAATGGATGAGCTGCAACTCCCCGATTACAGCCGAGTTGACTTTGCCAGCAGCTCTTCTCAGAGCTAATGCAAAACGACCCTTTTCAGGTCACCAATCCAGAAACCTCAAACAGTCCTTCTCAAAGCTACCACAACATTTTAAAGTGCCGTCAAAGCCATTCGCTGACAATATGTAGATATTTCTTGTTTTTACCACTCTTATATTACTTGCTCTTGGACTATGTATGTGAGATTCAGAGTATGGAAACTTTCAGCTGAATTTTGAAGCACTTCCGTTTATCTAATCACTGAACTTCTGCATACAGATTTGCTCCTTTTGACAACACATTTTAGTAACATTTTCTAGTCACTAAAATGCTCGTAGGTTGCTAAATGAAAAAAATGCTCTTTGAATTTATGCAACCTCGTTTACATGCATATTTTCTTAGTGAAAGATAACTTAATCTATTTCAGTAAGTTTGGATCTAACACCATTCGCATGTGTTTGAAATACATAATTTTACCAAAATGTAGGGCTCTACCTATAATAACAACCAACTGGAGCTAAATGTTAAGATGCTATTAGTTTTATAAACAAATGAGATATGTATTAGGGTACACAGTTGCTACTAGATATTCTGTACAGTAGTGAACAAAGTTATGGGAAAATTTAGTACATTTTCAAAAACAGTCAGTCCTAGTGCCTGAAAAATTTTTTCCATTCCCTTCAATGATATCCCATCCAATCCCAGAGATACCCATCAGTTTATAATATTTTCAAGCGACTCCAGGGCACCGTTCGGAAAATGGGAAGGAGGTGCAATTGTAATATCTCAGAACCACTTGTCTGATTTTTACGATTTAAACAGCATATGTATCAGCAGGTCGAGCGCTAACTGTTTAATGCATTGGGTATACTCTTGATCGACTGGATCTTGGTTATCCAGAAATTAAATTGTTTAGCCCCCATGTTTTGATTGCACTCACCCATCATAAAATGTACCACTAAATATCTTTCACTAAATACACTCAAACTTGTGCAGCTGTAAAATATAAACTTATTAAGACTAAAAAGTACAAAATAAAAAATATACAAAGTGTGTAAGAAAAGTAATGGAGACTGACTTTTTACTTGCCAAGTTTTTATTTTTTTCATAAAAAATATAAGAGAATAAAAGTGGCTTTTTAAAAACCACTCTTATATAAAATGAAAAAAAAAAGAGAAAATAAACAAAATGTTTAAATACCACTCTTAAATTAAACACACTAAAAGATAAAAAATAATTTTAGGATGGTATCTCAGAATGGATTTGGCAACAACCTTTGATGCTGATGTAAGATTACGTGAAAATCATAGCTTCAAATTAAACATTTGATGCTTTTGCCAATTTTTCCTAAGTGTGATGAATGGCCTACAGAGTGGGGTGCAAGCATCACAATCTACTTTAAAAACACACTGCTCTCCATCTGAGAATAAATGACCTGAGGAAGATTTGCCTTTTCATACAATCAAGCAGTTGGGAATGAATCCCATTTCAGTACTGCTGCAGATAATTATTATGCTTTCTTCTTTTGAAACTGGCACAACAAACACTCAGGCACATTGGAGGTTGCCAACATTTCTGTTAGCAATGACAACTTAAAATATAAGTCTCATCAATGCAAATGATTGATTGGTCTTCCTTCAACACAATCTATGTCTTTTTCAACTTTATTCAAATACAAACAAAGACTGTTTATACTATATAATTTTTTCAATAAGAATTGCCCTGTTTATCTTATTCTCTTCTATTTGAAGTTCATGCTTAACAAAAATATCCGTAAGCTACTCTCTTGCCCATTAAATACCCCATCACTTTTTAGTTTTGCAGTAAATTTCCTTAGAGAAGGCAAGCAGCCCTCATTTAAGTAAAATTTTAATACTTTATGTTGTATGGCATAACAATCAAAACTGTCCAGGTTTGTCACTTCCTTTTTGCGTTTTATTCCTTTGCGAGGTCTGAATTTTTTTCCAAAGCTATTCACCAGTAATTTGTTACACTATTCTTTTGTATATTCCTGTGACACACACACACACACACACGCACGCACGCACGCGCACACACACACACACACTTTAGAACTTTTATGGTGTCACTAACAAACATTCCAACTGCAGCTTCTCCTGCCATGTGATTAAAAACGTGTATGTCATTCCCTTGGTGGTGAATGTCTTTTCCAGGTAAATTAAACATAACATGAAAAATAATAAAATCAGTTCACTACCATAACAATAGAGACAAAAATTTACTAATTTAATGTGAATAATCACTTTTAAAATTTCATTTAAGACTTCCAACTACTTACAAGAATTTAAAGTCAAAGAACGCTATAATTGGACGATAATCTTACTCTTTGGAAACATACAATTAACTGCAAATATATTATATATTAGAATGGAATCATTTATAAAAACAAGTTAGTCTGAATGAATCAGGAACGGTTTGCATAAATAGAGATTTAATGTTTCATTTGAACATTAGGATGACACATTGTTCAGTTATTATTTACACAAACCTGAATAAAGAAACTTTCTTAGATATGACTCATAGCCTTGCCTAGCATACAGTTGTTTGCCACTCCCAGAACAAAGGGTAAAGAGCGTAGCATAAACAGTAGACATCAATCTTGTGCATGTTTAGCTTGGATATTTTAGTTATTAAACTATAAATAAATATATTTAGGGCTAAACACTAATCAGTAACAGCTGATTATTGCATAATATTGCATAAAAATCTATTTCAGTATCTAATAAAGAAATAAATTATTAATTTAACAATATATAAACTCAGGATTAAATAAGTAACTAATAAATACAAGATGTGAATTTGTTCATTGATTGGAATAAACAATACTGTATATATACTGTCTTTAATCGAGTAGTATTATAAACCAGTGCTCGTTAGGCAACAAGATATACAGCTATGCTGTTTATCATATCTGTGCCTATTCGGCTTGGACCTGCCATACCTAGTTATTATGTTAATCAGTATTTTCAACAGCCAATCAGAAAAATTAATTCAGAAACAGTACCAAAAAAAGAAATTTCATCATAAAATTGTTAGTGAATCTCCTTGTCACAGAAACAGAATGTTATAAAAAAAGGATTGTGGTTAATACAAACCTGAAAAAATACAAAGTGAAGGCAACCCACAAAAACAATTGTTTGCCCTGAAAATAAAAAAACTGAATACTATTTGCTATTCTCAAACTTCTCTGAAACACGATTTTTTGCTTCAAACGAAGGGAAAAATATTTAATAAATTATTGTACAAAAACATTACAAAAAGTCACTTGCCACAGGACTGTTTCAATTATATATTATCTCTGTAAATACTTCCCGTTTGTTGTTTTCTTGTTTTTTTTTCTCTTGTGTTTAAATTTTTGGCAGATTCACTCAACTCCCAAATCAAAAGTCTTGATTACAAAATAAGAGTAACAAAAAAAACTTTGATTGCAACACTATGGTATTTATTTCCGTGATTATAATTTAAATTTCAAGAATTTAAAGTACTAGATAATTATCAATATACATATACATAATTATCTATATACATATTTTGAATAATCAATTATAAATAATAATAATACAACAAAATAATTAACAGCCTTAGAAAAAATATAAACTTAATTCAACCATAAACAAACAATATTTAATGATAAATAAATACAACTACTAAAAAAAAAATAAATAAATAAAATTACAAAACAATTATGATAAATAATAATGACATTGATAATTAAAACTATTATTATGACTTTAACACTTAACAAGTAATTTACAAGCCATATTTATTTATTTTTTAATTTTTGAATAACATTTATGCTGAATAATTTAAATACAATTAGAGCAAAATTATTTATAAATAAATTTATGGTCATTTATCATTGTTTTCATCATCATCAGAAGGGTTTTCATCATCTTCTAAATCAGGTAAAGGAAATCTTAAAAGTGCCGCCACACCAGTCAATTGACCCAATTCTAAACAGAAAAATATTTTTAAAATAAACTTTAAAATGTTTCATTGTTATGATATCTAAAATATCTGATTACTTTTAATTTAAATAGGTTGTCTTCTCATGAAATTATAAGGAAAAAACTTATACATTTTTAATGCAGTTCATAAATTGTAATTTTCTGTTCCATTATTTTTGTTACCTTTGTTTTCATCCTTTGACCTACGATGGGGCTTGGATCTTTAACAATCTTGAGTACTAGCACCCATGATCACGAGTTTCCAATAAACCTCACCAATATAAAATTCTACATTTTCACTGCCAAATCCTGTTTCTTTAATTATATTAAAATTTTAACTCTGTAATTCTTAAAAAAACTAAACTTTCTGCTATTAACAACTCACACTAAATAAGTAATTCCTTGCACCATATTCTGTATCTAAATTTAACAAACTACTAATTTATTACCACGTATGGCCTTAATTATGATTAAATCAGAATAAAAAAAAAAACAAAATATTATTTTTGTAAACTAATACGTACGTTCACCAGATACGTGCATACTTGAGAATATCTTTACATCACCGCCAGATTCTTTGACACTGTCAACTAATGATACATACCTTCGCCTCTCATTGACATCCTGACATCTGTCAATAATTAAAAACAAATAATATTATATTTCATTTAATTATACACAATGTTTTACTACAAAAATAGGATTAAGTTAAAATTACTTAACTGAAAAAGTGAAACATAAAAAATAATTCTCTGATTTTTTTTTTTTACCTCCCAAACCACCATTAGGCATTACAACAGAGGATGAAATGAATGATTTGTAGCGTGTGTGAAAAATGGCATGCTTGACTGGGATTCGAACCCGGGACCTCCAGATGAAAGGATGAGACGCCTGATATTTACATAATTGAAGACAATTAAAGAAAAGTTACCTTATTTTAATTAAGATAATTTTCTTCAGACTAAAATAAAAGAATAGACATTAAAAAAGATGTTACTTTTTACTTATATAAATGGTATGGAAAAAAAAACAATTTATCCACTTTCTAGTGATGAACTCCAATGCAAATAACTACAATTAGTACAAAAAAAAAAAAAACCTGTGTTTGTGTTATTGTGAAACTTGTGTGGGTAAAAACTTTTCCTGAATAACTACCCCTTTTAACAAATTTAATTCAGAATGGTCCAATGAATTTTGAAATTAATCCCTACATAATATTGAATTTATATTATTCTTTATTCTTGATTTTGAGAAAAATCAAACAAGGACAAACAACTTAACCTTAAAAACAGAGTATATTTGGGTATAGCACACTGCATTTACATTAAAACCATTATTACAAATAAATAATTTTGGTTAAAAATTTATTCATGTTATGATATATTACACATCAAGGTAAACAGAAAACTATGAATATTATTCTACAAACAAAATTTTAATCAAACTATTTCAATTAATCAGTATGCTCATAAACATAACTTTCTGGGCCATTAATAATCAAATTAATATAGAAAAAAACAAAAAACAATTTTTCAAGGTGGGGAATAAATTTTAAGAAAAATTATAAAAATATTCAATCACAGTTAAAGTTTAACAAACCTAAATAAAATTTTCTCTATATATATTTTTTTTCTTTTTGTCTAGATGAACTGGTTTTTCCCTAAAATATAAAAAAAATACCAAAAAACCCTACATCCAATTTTCAACATGATCATTATACTTTCTATATATATACATTTTTTTTTTTAAACAATAAGGTCTTTGGACTGCGATGAACCTTAGCTTGATGAGTTTCATCTTTCTTGCTTCCCAGACTTTCTTCATTCACTCACTACTAGCCTTCTGTTCGTTAGTCTACTTTAAACCCATCCCACGTACCTGTTTGTATTGTTAAAGTGCTTCCAATTTTCTATTTTTTCCTGAAAACATCCCTGTCAGCTATCACTTTTTCCAAGATGCTCACTTCTACCAGATCATTTCAGATTTCCTTAACCCAATTTGTTGCGTTTCTTAGTGTCATAAAATGTTCAAAAATTAATTTCATCAGCCTGTTTCTGTCCATCCTCTTTAGGTGGTCATAAAATTTAGCTCTTCATTTTCTTGCTGTGGTTGTGAAAGTTTCTGTTTCCTTGTAGAGTATCTTTGCTCTATAGTCACCACTCTCCTTCTTTGTTTTTCTATAGTAAAATTTTCCGTAGTATTCTTTGTTCCCACTTTTCAATCTCCTTCATATTCCATTTTTTGTTCATGGATAAACATTCTATGGCACATGATCCTTTTGGGTTGATGACAGTGTTGTAATGTCTTATCTTCGCTTGTATAGACTGTTTTTGTTGTACCAGTTCTTCGTTATTCCACACGCTTTTTCCATTTTCTTGATCTGTGTTTGTATTGTCATTTTATCCAGTTCGTTTGGTTGAAACCATTCTCAAAGATACTTGAAACTGTTGATCCTACTCATCTTGCTATACCTTGTTTCTACATATTTTTTATTCTTGTTTTTTTTTTTTATTTCTTTCTTTTAGCTTGAGGAGGTGCCATAGCTTTACCTGACGGCATGTACAGTTTGTGACAAAAATTTGGCATTTTTCCGTAATTTCTAGATATAAAAGTATGGAAAGTCCCCCATTCCAATTCAATTAATAAATATTAAGCTCAATTAATATCACCATACCATGTAGTGGTAGCAAATACTCATGATACCTATCTAAGGAAAATTAAAAATTAAAAAGAGGACATTCAACCCAAAGATTGTGAATTTGTTATAGTAGACAGATATTTTATATCTTGAGAAGAATTTATCTGTAATTCCAGTTTATAAAGTACACATATGACTAGTTGCATTTATGGATCATTAATCCAGAATGGATATTAATTAAAGCCAACAACAAAATTGGAGTTAGGAAACAGTAGGAGCCTATTGGTATTAAAAAATTTGTCTCAAACTGTCAATTTTCTATGTACATTCTTATCAAATAAGCTCAATTAAAACAAGTTCTTAATTTATAGTCTACGTTCTTTCTTCAAAAACTATACACTAGATCATATAATTAATATGAATAGAAAATCTAGTTATACCCATCTAAAAACTACAGTTAAGTACAAAATAGCATATAATAGCTCTTTGAACTCAGAGAAATTTACAAATATGTAAAATTTTGTTTTATTTTTATTTTTTTATCCTATTGTTTACAATTAACTATAATAGAACTGAAACAGCTGTAAAATCACTTTATAATTGCATAATTTGTGTTTTGTAATCTGTAAGCTAAATTCACAAGCAATTTTAATATAAATGTTGTTTAAAAGCAGGTTAAGCAGGTGGAACACAACGAGAGAGGCAATCTAGAGATTTTTACAATTCAAGTTAAATAAAGTGGCAGTATCAGTTATTATTAAAAAAAATCTACAAACGGTATTAGTGAACCCTCTGTTTGGAGGATTCTAAGATAATCCCAAACAACTGGCAACTAAAAATTTCAAGCCCAAACATTAAATACTAACAGAAAAAAAAACATTAATACAAACATTAAACATTAATAGAAAAAAAATAAAACTAAATCAATTATCAATAAATTTGATCAACATGTAATCAATGAATGATACATACAGAGGATATGTATGAATGTAAACAAAGTGTAGTCTTGTACAGTCTCAGGTTGATCATTCCTGAGATGTGTGGTTAATTGAAACTCAACCATTAAAGAACAATGGTATCCGTGATCTAGTATTTAAATTTTTATAAAAGTAAAAGCTTTTGCTAGGATTTGAACCCTTAGAACTCTCAACTCTGAAATCAGCTGGTTTGTGATGACGAGTTCACTACTAGAGCAATCCGGTGAGTTATGCTGACACAACTACATACATAATATAACTATACTATAAGGCTGGTCAGATAGGAGTAATCAGGGATATCATATCCAATTTTGCAAGGAAATCAACTAATTAATGATAATGACGGTGATGTAGCTGGATTTGTTTACTTCTTTTTAGATCAAGGAGTAAATCCAAGAATTAATATGATGATATGGATTTCTCAAATTTCAAAAGATGGGTAGGAGAAAATCTCATTGTGATCCTACCAGATAATTCAGTAGTCGTTTTGACAATGCTCCTCATCACAATATAGAAGAAAGCCCCTCTCCAATTCTAATTCAAGAAAAGCTGAAATGCAAGAGTGATAGAATAATCACAACATATCATTTTCATACTCTATATTGAAACCCAAGTTGTATGACCTAATTAAAGAAACAAAACCAAAAATCTTACAAACAAAATTGATAAAAATTTAAAAGCAGTGGACATTCAGTAATTAGATTGCCACTGTATCATTCGCAATTAAACCCTATTAAAGAATATGGTCAGAAGTTAAATACATTCTGGCAGTCATTATGTTAATAAATGTTGGAATTCTCTGAGAAATGATGATAAATTTGCAACCGTGTATGTTTCTAAATGGGAACCAACCATATTGTAACCATGTTACAAATTTAAAAATACATTAATTGAAGATGAATGTTTGGATAATGCAGTAGGGTAGAGCAATATATTATTAACTTAGAGGATGATTCTTCATGTAGTGACAACAATTAACTTTCCTATTAACAAAAAATACAAAATTAATTTTATTTTAGTTTATTAGTAAAATATAATTATTTAATATGAAGATATTTGAATACAAAATTTATTTTAATTTACATATGTTTAGAATAGTTAAAACTATACTGTTAACTTTATTCTATTTTTTTTCTTTTTGTTTATTGGTTTAACTTAAAAAAAAAAATAATTAAAAGATACTACTTAAAAAACAATTTGTAAACGTAAACATCTTTACTGTTTATTTAAGTTTTAAAAAGCAATAGTTAAAAAGTATCAAAAAGGAAAGGAAAAAATGTACATTGCTCAATAAATGATAAAAACCACATGTAGGGAATTTTAGGATCATAACAATAACCAAGTTTCCATTCAGTGGTAGTACTGCTTGTCGAGAAAAAAATTCCCTCTGCTTGACCTCCCATTTAACTAACACTATCATGCTATTTTATATGCACTGTACAGTTCATAACACTGGATTCTAACAGTTTTATATGAATAAAATTCTATCTACATCACTTCCATTATTAAAACAAACAAAGCTTTAGTTTTTGTTCTGATCCAAACATAATTTCACAAAAAAAGAGGAGACAATGGCCAAAATTCCTGTAATTTAACTTTAGCCAAATAAAATCCTAAAAAATAAAAAAAATGATTTAGTATAAGTTAACTGGATAAAATGATAATAATCGGTGACCTGATTTAACAAATTGATAAGAATTACAATACTTTTTTCTGAAACTAAAATAATTTAAAACTAATTTACTAACCTGAAGAGGGAATCAGATATAAGTAAGGTTTCAATAGCTTGTGCTTCATTAGCCTTTTCAACATGTTTAATTCCATAAAATGCTTTAGAAGGTTCCACTTGAAGCATTGTATAGAATGCTTCTAAAGCACGAACTTCTCCAAGAGCTTTAGTATCAGACATTTTACCAACAACTGCTGGATCCATAAGTGCTTCTAGAAAGCATAGAAAAATACATAAACAAAAATTAAATCTATTTTATATAATACAATGTAAAAAAAGAAATGAATTTTTTAAAACAATTTTGATAAAAAAAAAATCTTTGCAAATAATATTAAAAATTTTGTAAATCTGCGAATAGTTAAAAACATTTACCACAATACAGCTGCAGCGTTAGATTAATAAGCTTTTCCAGTAAAGCCCAGGCAGCCTTTACACTTATCAGTGTTAAGCAATATGAAATAAGATTTAACCTAAGAATTAAGGAATAAGAAGTTAATTTTCTCTTCCAAATAATGTTTGATATACTCAATATATCTGAAAGTTCCTGAACTAAATTTCTGTAGTTGATACAATTAGTACCATCTCTCGGACAACCATGGAACTATAACATAGTACAATATCTGATGAATATCTATACAAAATTTCATCACATTTCACTATTCCAGTCTCTAGTTATGTTTGGTCGTGTATGTTGTGTTCATGTGACCTTGTGCAAGCTCACGACATGGAACAGGGAATGATAAAATTTTGTGTTCAACTTCAAAAAATCTTTTGTTGAAATTTATTCTATGATAGAGCAAGCATTCAGTAATGAAGCCAAATCTCATACTACAACATACATGTGGTGGAAGCAGTTTAAAGATGGTAGAAAGTTGTTGGATGACGAAAAAAACAGAGTGGTAAGCTGTCAACAGCTGTTCATGATGAAAACATTGAGAAAGTGCACACGCAACTCGTCTATTCTAAATTCTATTTGGAAGTAATGAAACACCTGATGCATTGCATTTGACTAATTCAGCTGAATACCGGGATCCGAGCAGTTCACACATGGCAACAGTTTTAAAATGTTATTATGCCACAAATCAAATCACTGTCTGACCCCACCTGCTCTATTCACCCAACTGTGCTCTGCAGATTTTTTCTGTTCCCAAAACTCTAGTTGAAGATAAAAGGCCAATTTTTCGACAACATTCCGGCCATCTGAAGGGCTTGCTCCGAGCAGTTAAAGGTGATCCCACAAAGTGATTTTACAAGAGTGTTTCACAGGCTCTACAGTTGCTGCAACAAGTGTATAACTAGAGAACAGTTCTATGTAGAGGGCTGGTGTGAGTAAATTTGTTTATTATTAAATCTTTATTTATATTTAATTTAGTTTGGGAACTTTTCAGACATACTGTGTACAACAACAAAGCAGTTATGCAGGAAGTACACAAAAGAAAAGGGAACTGGTTAGAGGAAGTGGAATCTTGATAACTGTATTTGAAGGGTCAGTAGAAGGAGAAAGGAAGCAAGGAAGAAGAAGAATGAAGTTAATAAATCCTATCTAATAACTTCAAGACGATTGGAAACTACAACGAGACAAAGAAGAAGGCTTGGGAAAATGACAAATGCAGACAACAGTGACATAAAAAACACGCTACCACCCAAACACCAATGAAGATGATGATACAGCAATGCAGGAAAATTTGTGCAGCAAAATTTATATACACCATCATCTGGAGATATTATTAACAATCAGACATCGAAATGATCTAGGAAAATAATTAAAAATACTAACCTTTTAAAGAATGTTTAAATCCAGATGACGAATGGACTAATAAAAATTTAGATTTGTTTTCTAAAAGCGTTTTATTATCAGTTTTAACAGCTTCTTGAAACACATACTCAAAGAATTGATCTCTTACAAATCCAGGACTGGCTATTAATAAACATTTAACGATTTCAAAATTTACATGTCTCAATATTCCTTGCATCACACTGTCAAAAAACCGTGCTAAACCCTGTTAACAAAAGAAAAATCTTGTAAGTTTTATTAAAAGATTACACAAACTTGATGTACCTTATATGATTTTTGAATACAATAAAACTAATTTTTCCTTTTTTTTAAAGTATCAGAGTATTGTTTTTTGCCATTTATGTAGTAACACAATATTTAGTTCATTTACTAACACAAAAATCTTTTATTTATCCTTTTGATTTGATTTTGTTCTCCTGATTCATTTTTTCTGAAAGTTTGTTTTATTTTCCATACACAACTTGTTTTTGTCTGTCAGAGATCATAACTGCAACCACTGTAGGTGATCTGATGTATTTTATTTACAACATACTTTTCCTAATTTAAAAATATAGTCAAAAGAGAGCTTCTAAATTAAAATCAAAATGTTAATGAAACACAGCATTTAATCTGCATTATTTCAGCATTCCAGTTAATATGATAATAATAAAAAGGAATGTTTCTCAAATCAGCTTGGAAGAAAGGAGAATAGCAAGCATACACAAATACACCATTATCATAGGGTAAGAAGCAAAAGATTCCTTACATCCAAAAGTACTTATAAACATGAAAAAACATACATATTATGCAGTTATGTAAAAATTTACCAAAGAAAGCTACAAATTATTCTCGGCATATAAATTTCATGTTAATATTTTTATTAAGATATTAACAAAAACATTTGTAATATATTAACAATCATTTTTTATTATTTTACGTTTGAATTTTTAGAGTAAATACATTTGTCATATTTATCTTATTGAAATTAATTTGTTTAAGATTCACATTATTCGCCTGTACTGTTAAATGTTATTAAAATAAATCAACTAGTACACAATATTGAGATAAGATATATCTTACCTTAAATTTAAGAAGAAAATACTTTCACTGAATTCCACTCAGCCATGACTGAATTCATTTAATTAAACAGCATATTAAAGAGATGTTAAAAATTAAAAGTACTGAAATAACCATGCACATGATTTAATACTTGTTACATTACTATAATATTAAAATGAAAATCACACAATTTATATGTATGCTGCTATCTGTTCCAGTTTTTATAAGACTGTTTCCTTCAAATACCTCTGATGGTTTATCAAATTGAAATTTTTTTTGTATTTATACACGTAATATTTTTCAACTACTTTTAATTTTTTTCATATTCATTAATTTCCAATATTTCTAAACGTATGTTAATCAGCAATAGAATTTTTATTGTTTATTAGACAAAATACCACAAACCTAATTTAAGACAAGGTTTTTCTAGGTTAACCTAGATTAAAAGAAGGTTATTTTAGGTTAAGATAAACCTAACTTATTATTTTTGTAATTTCTATAATGTTCAAGAAATCTAATTTTAAAGGATTTTTCCTATATAAATAATTCCACACTCATTAATTTAATTTTATAAATTTCACAAAATTGTTAATTTTATTTTTGTTTTTGAAATATTTCATTTTGTGGTTATTAGGTTTATGATGAATTAAATATTACTTTATTGTAAGTTTTAGTAATGTTTTCAAAGATATAAGTGTATAAAACACTTTACATATACATTTTCACTTTTTTGTGTCTTATTACGTATTGGTTTTAAGGTAGATATTTTGTTAATGTACTTTGATTATTTTTTTATAAATTTTATTAATTAAAGTAGTACCACATCCACTTTCAACCGGCATATATTTTATGATGTTTTTTCCTTACTTAACATTTCTTTGTTATTATGTTTGTACTGGATTGCTCTATTTATTATTTTGTTAATTGTTAATTTTATGAGACTACGGGTGACAACATCCTATCTCAATATTTTGTACTGTGTGGTTATATTAATAGATGTAAAATATAATTTGTCATATTATTCAAACAAATACTTTTTAAATACCAACAACAGTTACGATATGAGATGTTTGTTCGTCCTACTTTATACTTTTGCATAATTCATTTTTATATTAAACATTTTCCATGGTAAAATAAAAAAAGAGAACAAATTTTAATAAACAAACTAAGAAAATATAATAAATTACATACACATTTATAATTTAAACTGATTCTGTTTGATACAAACCTTTTCATGTTGTTTAACATTTCCTTTACGCTTTCTTGGTATTGCCTGATCAATTTTCATTCTAACCAATGTCATACTAGCTGTTATTAAACATATATGTGCTAATCCTTCTTGCATAACAACAGCAGCAAGGTCAGCATTCTAAAGGAAAAGATTAATAATAATAACATATCTGTTAGTATTAACATTTAATTAAAGCTAATCAAACAAAACAATTGTCCAGAAGCCACAATGGGATATGCCAATCTCTGCAACGGAGTGGCTTCTTATGCCTTTTAGCTGAAAAAATTTGGGTTCAAATTCCAGTCATGCTCAGCATATTTTATAAGCAACAAAATTCATTTTTTCCTCAAAAAAATACAGCAATATGTTACAAAGTTATTGGCAACAGATAATTTATTACAATTAATTTACATTTATATGGATGATTACCATTGATAAAAAAACATTCATTACGTATCAACATTTTAACAGCCATAGTAATTAATGATGAATCAGCTAAGATATCATTTCCAGTTAATATTTACACTATAGTAATAAAACCACAGTAATGTTTTACTGCTAGACTGCATATTACAAGCTACTTCTCATTTTTAATATATGTATAGGTGCATTCAAAATTTTCTGGAAAATTTTAAACCAAACATATAATTCTGTAGACACACAAACAGGGGCACATAACCAGATCATTGAAAGCACAAGATTTCTAAAGAATAGAAATAAGATATAATGTGGAACTGAGCATTGTTGGACAGCTATTTGGCCAAGTTTATGTGGTGACATAAGAGTGGTCGTGATTTTTTCAACCAAATACTTTTAGATATAGCTGCCTATTGGCATCCATCATAAAGATAATCTTTGTTATTTACTATATAAATAAATAATAAATTAATTACAATTACTACAAATCATGTTAGGGTTTAGTTAATTGCAACTCATTGTCAATAAATCCTTCACTAAAATGGTAACATGTAACTGAGAAGATTTGAAAAAAAAAGAAGTGAACTAGCATTTAATGTTTTTTAACAATCAGAAAACCTACTGCAAAAACAATAACATATCTTAACAAAGCAATACTTATTTGTTTCACATAATCCATGTTACAGCTCAAGTATTATCCTAAGAATTACCTAATTTCCAGATTTTATTTCAGAGGAAAATTTAATATATTAAATTTTTTAATACATTATATTCCATATAAATGATACATCTCAAATTAGAGGTTAACTAATGCAGAGTACTTATTTTGGCTACATTTCCACTTTATAACCTTCTTTGCAAACATCAGATCTAAATAATAAATATAATCATTACTAAAATGGTTGCTTTTTCTTATTTTTAAGATTCCTCAAAACCAGAGAAATACAAAAATTCTCTTTACACATCTGAAAAATGTACGATATTCTCTTTCCAGTGGTATATCACATAAAGAGATGTTTTGTTTTACCGATACAAATAGATGAATTGTGTTGTTCAATAATGGAACTTTAAGATGAAACATGAATGACTAATTACTTTCCTTGTTTCAAACCAGAATATTAATATGTCAAGGAAATTGAATAAGTGAAAAGTAGAAGAGTGAAAAACATATTAGATTTACATTATAAAATTAAACTCTAAAAAAAATAGGCTCAATATTTATTAATTTATTATTAAAACACTTATACGATCATCCTTTTCTCATAACAGAGTTAATTTGTTGCTTCACATTTTTTGTCCCAATCCTTGTGTAAACCATAATTTTAAAATTATTTTCTAAAATGAAATGCTCATTATACAATTTTTTGGTTGAATGAAATGAGTTTCATTTAGACAAAACATCAGCTGCAATCATGGGTTAGCTAGACTGATGAACAACAATACTAACAACTCGGTAAAGAAGGCAACACTCCTTACTTTCTTTACTAAACATGGCATGGAATAAAAGTTACTAAAAGTGGCTATGCCGTCGAGTCACTTTGAATTGACTCGATATAAATACAAGAGTTTATAGCAGCTAACAATCAAAATCAATTTACAATTAAATATTTTATTCACAAAAAACTTTTTTCTCTTTCACAAATTATCACAATATGATTTAAATCTTAAAAAATGTAAAAAAATTGTTAGGATTTATATTTACCTGAGCTGGATCACAAGCAGATTCGACTCGTTCTAAAGCCACTGAATCCCATTCATGCTTAAATAATGTGAATTTTCTATTTAGTTCCAAATCAAGAGTATGATAAGCACCCATTTTAACATACTGATTCTCTTCAACATTTCTACCTTTCAATCTAAGTACACAAGCTTGAGTATCAAAATCAATATTTTCCACAGTTATTTTTAATGTTGTTCTAACTCTGTTACTAGTTGATGAGCCGGTAGCAGATTCAGATTGAACTTTTCTACAAAAAAAAAACTTGATATAGAAATACAAAAGTACAGATTACAAAAGCTTTACAGATATTATGGATTCAATGTTATACTAATAGAATTAAATTTTTAAAAGTCAAAATCATCATCTTCAGTTCCCTTTAATCCAAGTCTCCTCGGGTTACCCACCAGGTTGGTCTAGTGGTTAACACGACATCGCAAATCAGCTGATTTCGAAGTCAAAGTTCTAAGGTTCAAATCCTAGTAAAGATAAACATTTTTATACGGATTTGAATACTAGATCGTGGATACTGGTGTTCTTTGGTGGTTGGGTTTC
>JAAAKQ030491487.1:0-21344 GCA_010016005.3 Zanna intricata
ACCAGCTAGTTTTATGTTTAGTTTTCAACAAAAAAGAATTTGAAAACATTGTGTTCAGTGTTTATAGACGTTGATTATATTCCCACCGGGTTGGTCTAGTGGTTAATGCGACATCATAAATCAGCTGATTTCGAAGTCGAGAGACTTCGGTTGGATACCGGTATTCTTGGGTGGTTGGGTTTCAATTAACCACACTTCTTAGGTGTGGTCGACCTGAGATTGTACAAGACTACACTTCATTCACATTCATACATATCATCCTCATTCATCCACTGAAGTAATATCTTACGGTAGTTCTGGAGGCTAAACAGATAAAGAGAGAAACGTTGATTACATAAGGTTTTTTAAGAATTAAATTCTCTACAGGTTTTGTAGAAAACGTTTATGCATCTATTACTTGTGGGATCATTTTATTAAATTTTTCAGATCAAAACCAGAGAAAACTATTAATTTTGATTCTAGATCACCTTCCAAAAAATTGCAGTACGACCTCATTTCACTGGAGGAGCTGAGGTCCAGGCGAAATATTTCGCTAGCCGTAACTCGCTAACGAAGCGTTTTCAGACCAATGTTTATATGGACTTTTTTCATTGTTTTCATAAACGGAAGAATTTTTTTGCCGGCCTCCGTGGCGCGAGTGGTAGCGTACCGGCCTTTCATCCTGGAAGTTCCGGGTTCGAATCCCGGTCAGGCATGGCATTTTTCACACATGCTACAATTCATTCATCTCATCCTCTGATGATATACTTAACTGTGGTTCCGGAGATTAAACAAAAAAAAAAACTAATACATACAACGTGATTCACGAAGAAAAAGTAAAAAAAAAAAAAAATGGAAGACTTTTTTTATTGTTTTGATAAGCGGAATACGCCTATAAAGTATTGTAGATTTTTCATGAAACATTCTATATAGAAATCTCTTTGTAAGTTTTTGATTTTAGTAAAATCAATATTGAATGTAGTAAATAATTTTTTTTCTTTTTTATCTTAAAAAAATTGTATATTACACTTTTAAAAGTAATGAACTGGAAAACATTAGTTTCAGTAAGAAATTCTTTGAAGATTGATTTTTAGATTAACACATGGTTATAGAAAACCTAAATAGATCGGCTAAATTTCAATACAGTTTACTTTTAAAACAAGCCGTGAAATAATTTCTGTAACTAGAGAAATTCAATAACAGAAAAATTGATTGAAGATGTGAACTTTTTTTCTGTTGAGAGAAAACTTTTTGTTACGTTTATTATGATAAAATTTAAAGAAGACTACCTTTTTTTAAAGGTTAACGGAAGATAAATTTAACAAAGAAATGTATATCTAAAATATTTCTATATTGTTTTGATTATTGTTATTATTATTATTATTACGGTTTTACTTAATCTCCGTTGCAACTCACATTCTAACCAAAGATTCATGGGAATATTATTTACATTTAAATATTTTATTATATAGTAATGTGAAAGAGTATTTTCAAATGCAAACCGCAATGTGAGGTTTCACACGTACTTTTATGTTGTTTTACCAACCGTGTAATTAGATAGATATAATGCGATTTTTTTTACTATTTTTATCAAATTATGGGTAAATTTGTTAAATGATGATATCTTTAATTCCCTTGAGCCTACACCAATACTTAAATATTTTTAGAAATTAAAAAATTATTAACTTAAACCTTCTTAATTTTCTCGTTGGTAGTTAGTTTTATTAGAAATAATTTTTAATCACAACAAGGTAAATTATTTGTGTTTTTTTTTAATTTGAAAATATTAAAAATTTTTTTTTTTTTATTTGTAATTCATTATTTAAAAGTTTTTCAAATAATTTTTATAAAATTATACTTTACCTTATTATACTTTGATTTGAATCCAGATATAGCATATTAAATAAATTAATCAATACAAATATTCTTTTAATTTCTTACATTCAGTTGTTACCCTTTAGCAATTCATTATAATGATGTTATATGATGAAATCATGAAATTTAAGGTTATATTTTGGAAAATGGTCTACTATATCTCTTAAATATCTTCTTAGCAGTGAAAAAATGAAACAATAGAGTTTAACAAACGTTTCGACCTCAAACAAATTTATTTTTTGTTTGAGATGACTAATTGGGGTTTTCTGTAGTTCATTTTTAAATTAGCTGTGTGTTAAAACCATTTTGGATTGAGTTGTCGTAGCTAAAAGTGTTTTATTTCAAATGGTTTTTTTTCAGCTCAATTTAAAATAGAAAAGAATAGTGTTGTGAAAAGCAGTTCCGTGATGTTTTCCATTAAAAAATTTTGAATAATCTCTATGTTATGTTGTGATGGGGAAGCGTAATCAAGTTCACAAAGTTGTTCTGTTCACAAAACTTGGATCAAATTTTTTTCTCTTAAAGTAATAACGTTTGTAAGACTGATTCCTGTGATAAAGAAATTACTTGGGATGAATTCCACCTATATTTTGGTAAGTTGATATCCTGCAACGCACTCTTAGATCACCATTAGATTCATTCCTCTGTATTGTTTAGTCTCTACTTTCAGCATGCTATGCTATTTTTTGTAGAGAATATTTGTCTCTATTTCATCATTTAGGTTATAACAGTAATAAGTAGATATGAATGTATGTAATATATTAGTTTTTTAACCGGTTATTTAATTTTCATTTAAAAAATTGAGATTTCACTTACATAGATACTGAAAAAAAATGAGGATATGGGTATTATTATTCTTTCATTTGGTTTCAAAATTAAATAGTGTTTCTTTACGTACCACATTTTTTTTTAATCGGTAACGTATTAGTATAATTAGAAGGTATCACGCATTGCGTGTAGAATTTCCTCTTTTTTGTTACTTATTTTCTACTATAGTAAGGTATAGAGTCTGACTGTTAGTAATTTTAATCATTACTTTCTATCGGTTTAATAGATTAATTTAATTTATTATATATTATTAAATTAATGTATTTAATAACATACAAATAAAGACACCATTAATATTATTTAAAAATTATCATGTCTTACGACAGAATTAATTTAGTTTGTAAGACGTAATCATTAATGAATGATCAGTTGTTTTTATAGTATTTATCATAAAAATGTAACCATTTTTGCAATCTGTAACTTATTCAGTCCATTAGATTTGATCGAATATGTTTGTTGGATTTTAAAACTCGTATCAGCTATTTTCCAAATACGGAAAACATGTGTAATTTAATATAAATTTAATGTAGTCTTATCTTAAAAATTATCTTTCTTTTTAATGTAACCTAGTTTGTAACCTAGTTGTTCCTATAATAAGAAAGTATAAAACATATTATGTTGATTTTCAGCAGTTTGTTTTTTTTTCTAAAATAATGATAAAGTAAAGAAAGATATGTTTGTAAGAAATGAAAGACATTAAACAATTAAAAAAACCTGATTTAGACAATTGATGACTTTCTTGTACGCTTATTAAATTTCATATACACATTTTTAGTATATAAAATATTACATAAAAAAGGTAAAGTAAAAAAAGTACATAAAATTTTATTTCAATAAAACTTCTGATTCTTTTTCATATATAATTATATTTTTGTTATTATTGAATTATGTATTGTAAAACTTTTTTTTACTATCACAGGTTAATAATAATTATTAATAAATCAATATATTTAAAAAAAAGTTAAAAAAAAAGAAAAATAGGAAATGAAGTTGAACCGATGTGCCTTCCTTCTTGTAAGATCAGAATATTTCACTGATTAAAATTTTATTTAGCTGTAACTCTGGGACAAATGAAAATAAGTACCAATTGTGATATATCGTTGAAAAGATCGCAATGAGGGGTTATTACAGTAGTTAAGAGAAAGTCCAGAATCCAAATTTTTTTAAAGGTTGGGCTTTTTCGGACACTTTTGTTTCAGTCGATTGCAATAGAAAGAGGAAGTGCACAACTAATTGTTACAACAGTCCTAGATCCAAAATTTCTAAATTTTAGGGCTAATCATTTTTTGAGTAATGTGAGATACTACGTACAGATGTCACACCGAAAATAGTCAAAAAGGACTCAGGGATTGTCAAAACGGATATTTTCATTGAAATCTGAAAACTGAAATTTTTTGCCATCGCAATAGTTCCTTTACTTCGTACAAGGAAGCAAAAAAAGCTGACAAGAAAGTTTATTTACTTAATTTTATATAGATTGGTTATTTATGTTGTATAGAGAAAAAATAACTATATGTGAAAAAAAGTTGTGGTGGGGAAATTTTAAAAATTCAAAAAATTTGTATTTTTTAATATATTCTGCTCTCCCATCTCCAAAAGAACCTTCCAAGAAAATCTTTTTGTTTTTTCGCGTTTATTATATTGAATGGAAGAAAGTAAAATGTAAACCGATTAAAAAATATACAACCGATAAATAATAAGATTATTTTTGGTTTGTGAATTATGATAAAATTTTATTGTAATTTATTACTAAAAGTTTATTTTATTAATGTTTATTATATTAACTTTAAATATTATTATAAGTTTAAATCAACGAAAAAGAATTTTAAAAAATTCCAGAAATCGATATTTTTAAAAATTGATCGATTCTCCCACCCCCAAAGTATTATTTTTTTTTGGAGGTTTGAACTACTACTTTGTTGAAAACATCTAGTTATAAAATGTGTAATAGTTTTTTTAGATTTTTGGAGAAGGGGAATTTTGGAGCAATATCTTTTTAAAAAGGGTATGAAAATCACGTATGTACTGAGCTTAATATAAAGTTGAGTTATGTTGGCAAAATTTTGATTTGAAAAATATTTATGTATTAAGAAGTAAATTTTCTAAAATAGACGAAACAAATAAAAGCCTAAAACTTATGTGGTGATATCATCAAGCAAAATAATAAAAAAATTGGTTTAACAATTTAGATGAACAATATTTTTTAAATGGTAATATTTTTTACAATATCTTTTTATAACTATAGTAATGTAAAAAAATAAAGATAGCTGTAATTTATTTCTTGAAAAAAAAAAAAAGAAATTTTATTAATAAAATAAAATTTAAAATTATATATATATATAAAAAAAAATTAATAACATACGGTATTTCAGTTCTTGGTGGGCGTTGGAATCTGTATTAAATTAAAAGAGACTTAAAAATATTGAAATTAAAAAGAAAACTTGTGTTTATTACCATTTTATGAGGTTTTGTTTTAATCCGGTTTTATTTTATCATACAAGTTTATTGATTGCAGTCTATGTAAGATATATAAAAACATGAATTATTAATAATGCAATTTAAGTGCATGCTTCATTGCATGAGTATTATTTCATTAAAATATGATTATTCACTCGCATGCGTCTATTTGCAGCTGTAAATTATAACTACTAATATGTGGATCTATATTACGGTTTAGTATTAGTAGTGAGACGTACGTATAGCACAATATTAAATATACAAATAAATTCTTTTCAGTCTATAAGTATCGATAAAATTATATCTAACTGTAATCGGAATGAAAATGCAATATATAGAAACTAGTGGATTTTTAAATTCTGGCAATGATGTATAGCGTGCAAAGTATAATTGATGCAAGGAGAAATATTTTTTGTCCAGCTGTTAGCATTTACAATCGAGCCAATAAGTAAATTTAATTAATGATAATCATGTGTCAATTCTCGACTAAGCCCCTCATTAAAGTATACGAAGGATACCTCATTTACAGAAAAATCACTTAAGTGGTCAAAGTAAAATTCAATACACTAGAAATAAATCACAGTAAAAGAGAATAAAAATTATAAACAATTCATTAATATATTGTGTTTTATTTATAGACTAGCAAAGTGATGTTTATTACACATCATAGACTCATCCTATGTTCCCATCCATTAGGTTTCTTCTCCCGATCAATCTTCTGGTTACATCTTGCAGGTCCAGAATATGGAAACGTATGTCATCGGTATTGACCAATAGACTTACTATCACATAATTTACTTTTGTCTAACCACCATTTGTACCGCTAATTAAATCTTTGGATCTCTTCGTAAACAGAACGTAATCTTACAGAAAAATTACAGAAGTAATTTTCTTTACTTCTAACTAATCTCGGCATCTCTATTATGGTTATCACCAATTTATTTTGGAATCATTGAATTATATCAGTACTGTTGTTATTCGTTATTACTGTTACATTTATTTCAATATTCCTATTACTGTTAGGCGATGACTCAAGTGTAGGCCAACGTATTGTATCCGATGCGTGTGAGGGATACAGCACCATTCAGAAGGACCATCATCGCAAATGTTATGTGGCTCGATTTGTTCTGATTCAGCCTCATTTACCATTTGGTCAGCCACGCGCTGATATCGCCTAATTCTGATTGTAATTCAGAAGAGGCTGAGTTTGGATCTTCATCATCAGCTAGAATTGCCGTATCGTCTGCAAACGATGAGGCAATGATACCCGGCGCAGGTAGGTCTGATGTGAAAATCGAACACAGAACAGGCCCCAGAACAGAACTCGGAGGAACTCCCGATTTCTTATCGAAGAACACTGACGATTCCTGATTGAACTCAACTGGAGATAGGCGCCCATCAAGGTAACTTCGCACTGAGGGAAGCTTTGTCTTAACTTATACAGGAGACCAGGCAGCTAGTTATACCTTATCAAAGGCCTTATGAACATCCAAAAACGCTGCTGAGCAGCTACTCCTCCTCCAAACATTTGGTTATCATAGTAACAACTCTATGGGTTTTTTCAATGGTTTTGTTCATACCTGAAGCCAAATTAATGAACTAGTATAATTTCCTCTTACTCCAATCAGCCACAACCATCAGAAGAACAGTCTTTGGGAAGTTGGAGCTGAGGTGGGAGATTAGAGGTTTCAAACTACTTCGATAATATCCAGGAACTATTCACTATATAAGAGATCTATCACTCTGATGGGAAACACGTTGTTCCCATTGAGAAGGTGTGTTATGTGCCTGATGGCCTTGTATGGAAGTATTATTAACATCTTATGAGTAATCATAATGGCCCTACAGCCTAGAGCCGTTTTTAATGTCTTTTCTTAGTTGATTACTCCTAGCACCTCCGATGTTGAAAATGGCTTAATTGGCAGACACAGAAGGATCGAGCTGACTGAATATTCAAGTATTTCATCTTCATCCCTGTACATCCAATGGTAAAAAGACCTTGTTCAAATGAGGTGCAAATAAGTGGCTTTTCAGATTCACTCGTAACCTATGTCCCATTTGAAGCTTTCAAGAGAGGCGATGTAGGTGGACCGCCGAAGTTGCTTGTTTCAGCTTTCCATAAAGAGTGCCTGCCACTATTCAGGGAGTTAAGATTCTCAGTGTACTCCTAGAATATTTTTAATTTACTTCAGAAGTCCTTTTGATCTGCCCTCCGGGCTGGTCTAATGGTTAACGCGATATCGCAAATCAGCTGATTTCGAAGTCACGGATTTGAATAATAAATCGTCAACAAAACTGAGGGGTATACTGTTATAAGTAGGCAACTCAAGCAGGGCTTCCAGGTTGCCCTTCGTGGTAACAGGAAAAACCTCAGGATCAAGGAAATTAAAGAGACTAGCAAGGTTATCTTAATGGTTGCCAGCGATAGGGAGACTGTCCGAGTCATCGTGTTGTCTCCGGCGGTGAAAAAGTTGGAGGTCAAGGTTGACCCCAAATGAAAGCGTAGGCCCCGGGTCTATAGTCCTCGGTCATAGTCTATGACAATGACCGACGGTCAGTGTCATATCCGATGAGGAAGTTCTGTCCCTTGTTAGGAAGCAAGACACTACTTTGGGTGAGACCGAGTTTAGGAAATAGCGTATTTTTTTTTGTTTAACCTCCGGAACCACCGTTCAGATCTATTTTCAGAGGATAAGATGAATGAATTGTAGCGTGTGTGAAAAGTGCCATGCCTGACCGGGAATTGAACCCGGGACCTAGTGTACCTAGTGTAACCCAGGAAATAGTGTAGGCTACTTTTCAACACTGGTAAGTCTTTGAATTGAGAGGTTCAAATTGGATCGAAATTTTACTTATCATTTGATATTTTTCGCAATTGTACTCTCTAAATATTGCATAGTTATTAAATCATTTAAAAACTGTATGGTGCCTTTGAAATAATAATCTGCCAAGGGCGAAACAGGGAAAGTTATCCGATAATAAATATTATACAAGAAGAAAAAAAATGAAGTCCTGCTACATGTTTTAGTCTTTTCCACTGGCGGTTGATCCATTGCGGTTTCAATATGTGGTTAGCGTCAACAGCAATTTACTAGCTTCTGATTCATAAGCTATATTACATTGATAAATTTAGTTAATTGAATTGATACTTTATATCAAACTTCAGTTTACTGTTTTTTTCTGCAATTTTCCCCTCTCTCGAAGATGTAAAGAATTATTTAGTAGCAAATCTATTTTCGTTGCTAAATAAACCGGTTTGAAATATTTGACTAAAACTTTGAGGCAACTTGAAAAAAATTGAGTTAAACTTAATTGAACTTATTTAATAATTGAAAATTATTTTTTCGTTTGTAGATTTTTTTTAATCGTAATAAAATGCCAATTTATTATCAATGACTTCCGTTTGATTTTTTTCTTGCTACATTAAAACACAAGCAATTTGTCAAATTTTTCTCTTATGTGTATGCAGTATACTGTATTGAAGCGGAAACTGAAAACGACAGTATTCTAGCTAAGATCGCTGGAATAAATTTTTCGAAATTAGAGATTGGAAGGCGACTTTTATAATTTTAGTTTACTTTTACGAAATTGTTTTTCTTTTTCTTTAATTCAAGTTTCTTTCAGACTACGTATATCTTAAGTGATTTTAATAATTTACCTATAATTAGCCTTTACCTCTTAGTAGTTCATCCAAGTGTGTTGGATCCATTAATTTTGTTCTTTGGCAAACCTTTGTTTTGTTTTTTCGTCACAATTTACTTTGCTTGTATTTCATTTGCGTTGTACCAGTCTCGTTTTTGGGTTTTGGGAATATGGAAATAAATAAACGTAATAGGTAGAAAGAAGACAAATTTTTGCGATCCTTTTTAACAATTTCATCCATATAATAGCTGTTTGTCAATTGATTGGATCAAATAAGTTGTCATTTTGTTTAAAATAGACTGCAGAAAACCACTCCCTTTAGTTTGGGCGAACAACTCCTGGTACACTCGAACACACAGACTCACGTGTAAAGGCACATTAATATTATACATAAATAACTTTACATCTACTATTGGATTTAAAATATTCTAATAAAATAACAGCGATTAATTAACAATGAATTATTTTATTCAGATAAAAAATTCATTTTATTTGTTACGGTTAACTTAATAATTTTTAATTTTACAGAAATAAGGTATACTTAACTGCAGATTTTCTTTAGATTTTCTATATTTCTGTGAAGTATCTATGATTTACTTAAAAAACTTTGTAAAATAAGAAAATATTAGTAAAAAAAATATTAAAGTTATAATTCTGTAAGGATTAATTTTTTATTAGACCGTTTTCAAAATAAAAAATTACCGTTTAGGAAAACAGAAAAACATGTTTTGTGAAAATTAAAAGACGAGTTTGAAATTTATTTTAACTTAGGTTATCCAATTTCTAGTATTAAATATAAAATCTTTTGAATTCCTTTGGTTTAAAATAAAAATATGTGTTTTTTCTTTACAAATCTGTTATTATAAATATTTTGTTACGTTTTACATAAATAATGGAAATTTTATGTTTGAAAATTTATTATTTGACCTTACAGTTACTTATATGTATTAAATAAACTATTATATAAACACATTTACTTTTTTTTTTTTTTTTTTTTTTTTTTTTTTTAGTAAATAATACATGATTCGAGTTGTATCAGTATTTATTCTGTTTCATTATGTTTTTATAACACGCAAGAATTTTATAATGTTTGTACATCAATGACAGAATAACATTAACGAGGAATTACTTATAAGTCGAAGTAACTTTTACATTAAATAATTATCCGTATCTAATGATACAAAAGGAACAGTTTGTGGTACTGAAACAATGAATAAAGATTCTTCGACTTTTATTTAAATTTATAATATCCTTTTACTTTTGTTTTATTATTTTTATATATAAAGTACACAATTTTCATTTTAACAGAATTAATCATGATTATAAATTAGCTATTTAAAAAAAAAAAAACATATATATATGTACGGATCAATACGATAGTGAGGAATTCAATATTTACAAAGGTGTTTTTATAATACAATGATATTAGCATATTAGGCACAGTTAGCTCTGTTGTCCGTTTTAAATTATTTTTCAAAGGTAATTTGTGCGTTTGGCATTATTTATAATTTTATAATTCTACAAATCTTGTACAAATTTTCATGATTAACGAAACTCTTTCCCGTACAGTAATTTTTTTAGCGGTTTGCAAATATTTCTTATAAAAAGTATTAAATAGAAATACTGTAAAAAATCAGTATTAAACATACTACAAAAAAAAAGATGTTTATGAAAAATAATTAAAAAAAAAAAATTGACTAAATTTTCACAAGTTTCTTCTACAAGCCTAGGATTCTTAAAATATAAAAACACTCTGAGAGCTAGAGTGATCGTTTTTCATTTGTTTCTGTGTTTATGAGTGAATTTACACCTGATAAGCATTAATAAGCATGAAATAGTATATAAAAATCTGTGTACTATATATATAATAGAATGTCCTGGGAAGTGCTGGCAAAACTTACGGGACTGTTTCAGGTCATCAGAATAAACAAAAATGTGATGTGGACACTAAATTACGTCCTTGTACACCTATTAAATTATATATACATATTTTTAAAAAAATGAAAACTACATAAAATTGCACTCTAACAATATACAAAATTTTAGATCCATAGAATTAAAAAATAAATCAAGTAATTAAAGAAAGCAATTAATTTTATTATTATTATTATTATTTTTATGAAGATCATCAAATAATAAAAAAACAGTTTATTGTTAATTTAGGTTAAAAATATTCTTTCTTTTATTGTTTGTTTTAAATTAGGACTTTGCAGCCATTACACGAGTATAGTTAAAAAATTAATATCCTGTTTCAAGGACCAATGAAATTTCCTAGTAAAATAACATAAGAAAGAGAAAACGTTTTCTTAATTTCAACTCTGATTAATCGACTCAGTTTTGTAATCAAGAATTAGTCCGTATACTAAGATAATAAAGTACTATTTAATTGCGTAAGAGGGCTACAAGAACAAAATTGCTTCTATGATATGTCAGTGAAATATATATGTTTTTTCTATTTTGTTATACAGAAATAAATCTGTTGTTTTAGGTCCATTACGTAAAAGCGTGTTTATATTTTAACATTAAATAAAAATGTAATTTAAACCTCTATAACTGTTATATTAATGATGAAGAACTTTTAGATTTTTGTCAAACTATTTTAATATGGTAACTATTCATTCACAGTTTCCAAATATCTTTAATAAATTATCAATTGGCTTTAATTATCATTAATATTAATTATTAGTGGCTTTGATTACCAACGTGTAATTACGTGTTAGTTTAAAAATAAATAAATACGTGTCAGTTAAAAGAAAAATAATAATTGACTTAAAAAAATACATCTGATTTAAAAACTACATCTTTGTTTCTAAGCAATGTTTTATAAATTTGTCATTTAAATTAATGTATAAATTTTAATTATGTGATGTATATATATTTTTCGCCCGTTACCCGTTTAGTTATATAAAATTCACTTTTTGAAAGTAAATATTTCTTAAATAATTATAATTTAAAACATTTCATAATTCTAATATTATCAAATGAAATTAGAATATTTTTTTTGCTATATCGAATTCTTTAAGTCAGTATAGAATTTCTACTTAAATCTATTACTTTTAAATTATTTTATATTAACAATAATCTTTAATGTTATATTGAATTTACAAATATGCTGAGAGATTTAGTTAACATTACAATATTTATTTCTGTTGCAGACATAAAAGATTTACATATGACATTTATGCCTAAAGAATGACCAATTCTGAGGGCTGTACAAAAGGAACGTAAAAATAAAATGAAACTAGATGTATGAGATAAAATTTAACGGGCAGGTTATTCAATTAATAGTAAAATGCACGATGTAAATGTTACTACAACATAAACAGTAACTTATCTAACCGGTGACGAGACATCAGAAGCATGTTTCGATGTTGACTGAACGCAACACTAATGAAAGAACGGACTACAGATTGTCTCGGATGTTCTGTCGTTTTATAAGTATAATATTTGAAGGAACGATATAAACCAGGTCCGCTAATTGAAAGACTTCCCACCGTATCCTTTCTTACTCTTTCTGTCTTCTTCACAAACACACACACACACGCACACGCACACACACACAAACACACACACATTCATTCCGTCTGTCCATATCCCTACTGTAATAAAAATCTTCATTTGGAAATGGTCGTTGTCAGTCTTCTGATGCAAGTACACACCGAAGACCTGAATGCTTGTTATCGAGCGTTAACAGCCGTCCAGATGAAAACGCTCGATTTACTTTATTGTCTGCCTCCCCTCTATTTGTTATTCGTATATATGTTTCCCTACCATAAAAACCGCGGGCTATAAAAATTCTAGAAGGGAAGGTCATTTGAGAACCAAATGATCGAGCGACTGAAAATTACTTTAATTTGTGATAAGATTAATGTAGTATAAAGGCCATACGATAGTTAAAAACTACTTTGAAACATAATATTCACTGTGGACCAACCACATTCAATATATTCGAAAATATTTACTCGAATTTATGCGTGTAATTAAAGAAAATTTATTCACTTTGTTTTTAAAAATTTGTAATTTGATTCCGTCCTGTCTTAAATGCCATTAAAAAAGTCACGGAAAGCCAATAAGAATACAACAAAAATCTTTTGTTCATGAGATGGTAGGCAAGGTTACGGCTGCATGGAAAACCTCACTCAATGTTTCCAAGGGTGGTAACCTAAAAAAATATATCAGGGAAGGCCAGTGTTGTGACATTTTATTTTAAAGGGTATTGAGAAAAGAAAATTATTTGACGTAAAGAATTTTCGTTTACAACTTTATCAATAGTGTTTTTTCACAGCTAATTTCAAAATTGATCTGATAGTACATCTTATATCTACTCAACTCTTAAAAAAAAATCTGACGTAAAAAACACGTGACTTCCTTGTACGCCTGTAAATTTGTATACACATTTTTTTAAAATTTAAATTTTGAAAAGTACATATAATTTTATTTCATTAATAACTTCTGATATTTTTTATATTTTAATAAATATTTTATTGTTATTATTGAATTTATTGTTATTATTTAAAGTAAAATTTATCGTAATTTTTTTTTTACAATCAGAGGTTAATAATTATTAATAAATCAATATATTTAATTAAATAAAAAGTTAAAAAAGAGATGGATTATGGTTCTAACCGATGTGCCTTATCCTAGTAAGATTAAAATATTTCAGTAATAAAAATTTTACTTGGCTATAACTCTGGAACCAATGAAAATAAGTTCCACTTATCATAAGTATATAGTTGAAAAGATTTCAAATGAGGGCTTATTACTGCAGTTAAGAAAAAGTCTTTTTTGGACACTTTTGATTCAGTCAATTGCAATAAAAATGGGAGGAGCTCAACTAGATGTTTTCACCCTCCTAAATCCAAAACTTCAACATCCTACGGTTAATCGTTTTTGTGTTATGTAAGATACGTATGTACATACGTACAGACGTCACAAGCCGATACTAGTCAATGTGGATCTAGGGATGGTCAAAACCGATATTTCCTCGAAATCTGAAAACCGATATTTTTCGCGATCACAATACATACTTTACTTCGTACAAGGAAGTAAAAAACACAATTTTAGCGTTGAACAATTCTGGAATGGATGTAAGTATGGTTTATTTATTATTTTTTATATCTCCAGACTGGATGGATCGATTTAAATAAATGATAAGATCATTTTTTTTAATATTAAGCACTGATTCAATTTAAATCTGGTCACAATCAGACGACGAGCAGGAAGATGATAGACCGTATGAGTCCCCTATGGTAATAGATTACTTAAAAAGTAAGTATATTTTTCGGGTAACTTAATGTCCTTTGGTTAACTAAGGTTGTTTTTCAGTAATAGTATTTTATTCTTATTCAACACTCCCCTTATGGCTCTTTATGAGGGGAAAAAGGGGTGGTTTTCTTTTTTGACATTTTTGGATTCAAAATCACATTTTTAAAAATAATTAGATGATTATAATGTTACTTTGGCTGTAATATCTGGTCAGTTTCATTCATGAACAATAAACCTAACTTTTTTCTTGCTTTTTCGACAGTTATTTTCAGACTGGATTAGTTGATTTATTATGAAATTTCATACGATAGATTCTTAATATATATGGCGCTCATTGATACCATTTATTTTTTGTTGCAGTTGTTCAAGGGAGTTGGGGAAATACAATTACCATGAGTCTCGTTTCTCAAAATTTATTCTAAGAGAGGAAAATTCATTTTAATATAATTGTTTGTATATTTATATACTTTAATCTTCCATTTAATTTTCTCCAAACTAGTAATCCGGAAATATTATTGAAATTGATTTATTATTTTTAAAGTATAGCTATTTTACGGTAAACTTTAGCAGTAGCGGTTCAGTTATTAGAACCGTTATATGATTGGTAAGTCTGAGACTAGAAGACCAACTACTGATTTCTAATTGCGTTACGTGTTGAGAAATTATAATCTGACAGTAAAGTACTCACACTATAAATAAAAAATAATATACCTTAAGAATCTGTTACATGAAAGTTTGTTTTTATCCCAGTCATATCTTTCTCTCTTTTGGTAAGCTTGATATTAACTTAAATGTTTATCATTTTCAATTTCATAATAGTAGTTAATTTTGAAATTATAATTTCAAAATTTATAATTTATAATTTGGTTTTTCGATTATTACGGGAGTAAGATGTTCCGTATATTAATAACTGAACTGGAAACATTTGATATCACCGTTGTAAAATCTGTTATGAGGGATAGGTTTAATTCGTTCGATAGTTAATTAGTTACCAAACAGCCTTTATCAGTTGACTGACCTCACTGTTCGTTACAGAAAATAATTATGCAATTTTCATGGTAGGAAATAATAAAAATAGATAAATAATAGTGAAAAGTGTTCCATTACACAATTTTTTTTTTAAAGTGTTATATTTTTAATATGGTTATCTTTCTTGTTTGATGTATTTCTTTTTAATTATTCACAGGAAAAATAAAATAAATATCTAATTATTGTTTTATTATACTACTATAAGGAGGAATAATAATCATCAATTGATTGCATTGCCGTAATTCTTGTATTTCATATTTTGAGGTTCTTACCAGGTAGATAATTCGTCTACCCTCGGCTTATTGCGCCGCCACGAATAGGAAAATTTCGAGATCCTTCTCCCAATAAAAACAGATGTGTGTGCTGACTTTACTGACCCCTGCATCCTTAGTACAGATATAATAGAATCTAATTTACATCCACAGAATTAAAATTGGTAAAGTATCCAAAGTAGATTAAAAGTAAAGAAAAAGAGTGGGGTAAAAAAAACCGATACCTACGAAGAAGTCAAATTATGAAACAACAGCTTGTCCTATAAGAATTTTTTATGGCTGTTGTTCATCGAAAGACGATCAAAGACTATCCAAGTAAATATTGTGGGAGAATAAGAAAATCTTTACTCGTGTTCTTTATTATTGATTTTAAATTTACTAACTTAAATGTTTATAGTAACAAAAACCTACAGAATTAAATAGAATAAATACATATTTTCTATTTATATTGTATTTGGAAGGATCAGGTAGGATATTTTTATTCGATGAACGCTTTAGCTTGTGATTGGATATCTTTACAAGAATCGAATGATAAACAAGAGTCCCTGGACTGGTCTTTAGGCAAAACTGAATTCATCAAAATTGTCTTTTCTACATTTTTCCGATGTAGAAAATTCTAATGGGCCTCTGTAAAAATCAGTGTGAGCTTGACGAAATTTAATATATTCATTAAAAAACTTAATTATTTTAATTTTTAATTTCGGAAACTTATTTTAAAACATTGTGAATTTACAATTGAAAATTAATAAATTTTTTAAACTTTGGTTATATTTTACCAAGGAAAATAAATAATGATTTTACTAATGTGTATTCCTAAAACTTTTATTTATCAGATCAAGTAATGATTATAATAATATCTTGATACAATGCATATGGGAGCTAATGCGGTGCAGATAAATAAAATAAAGGTGAATCGTGCAAAATATTTTTGTTACTTGTATTTTTTTTTCAATTATTTATTTATTATAGATGTTATTTAAACATATGGTTATGTATATGCTTAATTTCTAATAAAAAACACGAATTATATACGATAAAATCAATGTTCTGAAATATTTATATTGTATAAATGTATAAGTATTTATAATCTATATTCTTTAAAGAAACTAAAAAGTTGTTTGACATTTAAATATATATGTTAGAAAAAGAGAACTTACATCAATGCCTACAGGAAATGATATTTTGGAACCGGTCCAGAAGTATAGCTAACTGCCACAGTTACAGTGGCTGTAATATTTGCGTGATATTTGTTAATAAATTTAATATTAAAGGGCCAATGGCCTTTCAGGATCGCATCGGTGATGTTCCGTGAAGGCAAAGAAATATACATACTAGTATAAATGTGATTTCAATAAATAATATTTATTTATAGAATTACACTTCAAACGGCTTCAAATGTTATTGCAGGTACCAATAAAATATAAGTTACAGTAATTTCTTAGTGTAACTTGTCTAATATAGATAATATAAGCTTAACACTTAATATAATTTAACTCCTTGTTGGTATACACTGGATACATGAACAGAATAATAAATTATTAATAGAATTATGTTGAATAACTTTTAGTGTAATGTTATATTATTGTAAAAAGTGATTAAAATGTTTATTAAAAAATTTAAAAAAAGTGTAGTGCATTTTGTTTTATTACCGTTGCTCTCAATAGCGTTAGTTGTCAGTTATATTTTTTCAATTGTTATAGAGCACGGATTCCGAAATTCATTTCGTTAACATTTAACACAAAAACCTATTTCGGTACTAAAAATATTTTATAATAACGGATTGTCAGTTTTAAACATGCAGAGAAAATCAATCAATATTTTTTACGTACATAGCATGCCTACAAAGAAGCAAATAAGAATATTTCGAGAAGCGATAGCAAAATAAAAATAGCAAAATATTTCGAGAAGCTATTACAAAATTTTCCGAAGTCGATTTCTGAGGGACTTTCAAAAGCCTGACTTGTAACCATGAAACAAATTAACGTTGTAAGAGCTATTACAGTATTAATGGATTAGCTAAAAATCTAAGGAATTTTAGTAAGTCAAGAAATCGCCTCAAAAAGAATAAATAAAAATTCATTTTATACATCATATTCAAGAAAATGACGATGCATCATCTTTAATGAAGCGCCAAGATGCTGCATTTTCGCACTGATGATCCCGAATGCTAAATATTAAATGACCACAATAATTGGATTTAGAGAATTTGAAATTAATTCGTGAAAAACCACCACACAGTGGCAATGTGCTGCTCCATCTGGGGGTGGTAGTCTATCTGAACCATTCTTTTTTCTTTTTTGAAGATTAGAGTAAGAATGCCATGGGCTATTGCTGGAGGGCTGCCGATATCATGCGATGATTCAAGAAATTTTTTTTTATACAGAAAGTTGAATAAGGTGTCTTCAAGATTTACATCATACGTAATTCCAACATGATGACACCATTAATTACCATATTAAAAATATCTAATGTGGACATCACATGACTTCCTTGTACACCTATTACATTACATAAACACATTTAAAAAAAAAAAAAGAAAAGTACATAAAATTTTATTTCATTAATAACGTCTGATATTTTTTTCATATTTGATTTTTATTATTATTGAATTATCGTAATTTTTTTTTTCACAATTAGAGGTTAATAATTATTAATAAATCAATATAGTTACTCTGGAACCAAATGAAGATAAGTACCACTTATGATAGATATATCATTGAAAGGTACTCAATAAGGGCTTATTAGTGCAGTTATGTAAAAGTCCAAAACTCAACAATTCTGAATGAATCCAAAATTTCAATATTCTACGGCTAATCGTTTTAGAGTTATGCGAGATACGTATGCACATACTTACCTACTTACATATGAACGCACAGTTGCACTGAAATTAGTAATAAACGATTTAGTGATAGTCATAATGGATATTTCCGTTGAAGTCTTAAAACCGAAATTTTTCGAGATCACCGAACTTTTTTTACAAGGAAGTAAAAATGATATCTCTCAAATATGCAATAATTTCTACGAAAGGTCTTGAACGATAAAAAAATTATCAGTGATACAAATTTAAATTAATTTTAATGGATTAATATAATATGTGTTTAGCTGATTGCATGTCGTTTCTTAATTTTTTTTAACTAGTTTAACCAATTTGTTTAAAGTTAATTAAACTACGCAAATAAAAAGAAGAACGTGAATTAAAATTTTTTTTCAATAAGTTTGCAATATTAATAGCTAATGAAAAAGTAAATTGTATGTATTGAATCTGGAAAAAATTATGATTTGTGTATTTCCAGTTATTTATATAGAATTTAAACACATTTAGTATAGTTAAATAATTGAGAAAACGTTAAATTTTTTTAATTTTTTTAACCAGTATAGAATAAATTAAAATTAAACTTGATAATTTGAAGACATGGTATGCAGTTTTAGATTCTATTTCTGATATACAAATAAATAAAAAACAGAGATACATTATTAATATAATTTTTGTTGTAGAAACTACTGAAGATAAATTGATGAAAATTTGTATACATGTTATTCTTACAGTATAAGTGCACACTAATAAGAAATACTTTGAAGTTAAGAGTATAAATGGTAAAAATGGAGTAAGAATGAAATTTAATATTTTTTTTAACTTCTCGGTAACAAATGAAGCTATCAACTTGATTTTTGATATGTCTAATCTTCATGTGAATATCTACTAAAAACTACTTTCCAGATTCTCTGAAATTCCGAATTTAAAGGATTAAAATGGATTTTGAATTCTTTTTGAAACTGGCTGTTTTGTTAGTTTCTCTGTAACAAATAAAGATAACAATTTTATTTTTTGGTATGTGTAATCTTCATGCGAATACCAAAAACACCAATTTCTAGATTTATCGTGATTCAATCTTGAAAGAGGTGAAGACAGGTAAAAATATTTGAACTTGAAAGTTTTCCCCATTTCCGGCTAAACAAAACGATATATTCACAACATATGGGCTGGCAAAAACTCTTCAGATAAATATCTAAAAACTATTTTCGGGATTTTTTAGACTTCGGTTTTTTAAAGGGTGCGAAGGTGTACGATGGGGCTGCTCAACCAACACAACCCCCTGCAGTAACAGCGAGTGAAAGTGATCGGTACTGACCAATTTGTTGCTGCGAAGAAATTACTATACAGTTATAATTTTTGTACATTGAGCAGGTTTTAGTTTTTTATTTATTATTATTCATTCATACATGAGTTTAGTAAATACAGAGGGATCCAGGGCGCAGAGCCTCCATCTGGCTGGACGGGAAGGGTGACTGAAGCGAGTCCTTGTTGTTTATTTTTATGAACTTGTTTTTTGGTTTGAGTAATGTGAATATCTAAAAACCAATTTCTAGAGTTTTTGAAATTTGACCTTCAAAGGTAAAAAATTGTCGAATATTGATTCTAAATTTTCCTCATTTCTGACTATAACAAACGGGATATTCCGTAAATTTGGGCTTGCAAATACTTTTTAGATAAATATTTAAAAACTATTTGCGGGTTTTTTGAATTTTAATATCTTAACGGGGAAGAAAAAAATTGATTTTTACATTTCTGCCGTTTTATGCTACCACTATTAAGTCAAACTTTATGATTTGGTTACAGTGTGATGGTAATTTATGTTTGTAATTTTGACCATGTATTTTATACCATTCAGAGTCCTTCTGCTAGATGGGAAACTGATCGGCCAAACATCTCCTGAGCGCGACGGAAACGCAAGGAACTATAGAGGGCGGGTAAAGTCGCGACGGGGATTTTAATATGTATATTATTGAATATGTCTATTGATAAAATAGGGCTTAGATTTTAGTGAAAATATTTTTTAAGACAAAGGGAGCAGAGCTCAGAATTACTTGTAATATCTTTCTAAAGAGAAACCGGAAATGAAGGTTTTTGCATGAAAATACAAAATACAATTTACTGTAGTGTTCTTATTCTGTAGAATACATATACTATATGTAATTTAAAAAACAACTTTAAAAACATTAAAATATCTTTTAATTTTACTTGGAATTCTGTGAGCAAATAAGTAATGTGCTTTAATCATTAGGGCTTGTTATAGGTGACGAATGATATGCTTGAATATGGAAAACTAATTTTCTATTACTATAATTTGGTTTGTTTACCGGAACTAAAATACAGTATTTTTAAAAGTAACGTTATTTCATACAAAAAAGAAACTTTTGTTGTATTCTGTAGTTAATTTTCTAATTATTTTGTGTTCATAACAGATAGCCAACATATAAAAACTATATAATAAACTAAAATTATCCGGTGAAGTTTTTTTGATGTAATTAGGGATTTGTCTCACTTTTATTTGACTTGAGCGTCTGAATATAATAATCCATGACAAGACAAAATATGTCACAAAAATATTTTCTCTCCTTTTACAATATATATATATTTTTTTTTAGATAATTTAATTTTGTTACAAACAATAACCTATAAGTTTGACAATTTTTTTAAAGAATTATCTTTGGGTTTGGGTTTAGTAAAACGATAAAGATTAACAGTTTCCGTACAAAATAACAATTTTTAAATCTTGTACGTGAGAATATGGAATATTAACTAGGAAATATTTGAATCCTGTGAATCCTACTGAAGAGCCTTCAACCGGGACCTGAATAAAAATTTAAGATAGTGCATTCATCTATGGAAACCACATAAAATTTTCAATTCACATACATATATGAGAAAAATATCTTAAATAATTACTTTGTATAACTTTTTGAGAAAAAAATATACAAAATACAAATTAAATGAGAAAATTAAAACAGTATAATTATTTTTTATTTAATTTTAAATACATTTTCTATTTGTAAGAAATTAAATTAATATAACCGTAATTTACCGAAATGAATAAATATAACGAGTCGACCTCACACAAGCATCAAGTTTAACTCTCTATTTATCTGTTTAGCCTCCGGAACTACCGTAACGTATTACTTCAGAGGATGAATGAGGATGATGTGTATGAATGTGAA
>JAAAKQ030491498.1:0-41761 GCA_010016005.3 Zanna intricata
TATTTCAATTTTAAGAGGTGAAGGTTGATTTTCTGAATTTTTAAAAATTATTTATATATGGATTGTAGGTAACAAATTTTCATTAATAAAGTTTTACTCTAAAATGGTTCTGAAGAAAATTGAAATTAGGTTTTTTGTGATAGTCCCCCACCTCCTCGAAAAAAATTAATATAATCAGTGAATTATATATAAAATATTTGGGTCAAATTTGAAGAAAATGACTTATGCTAATCATTAGATATATGGCCTAAAGCAGTCCCAAACATGAATACGCATATATGTATTGACACTTAAGTTTTTTTTTGACATACTTGAACTAGTAAAGATTTACAAAAAAAAACTTGATACCTCATTTTTCACACAATCACCACATTTACCAGTTTATACCAGGAAAATAAAAAGAAATGAAATATTATAAATTTTAATATAAAACAAATTCTAATAAATAAACTGTAATATATTTTTTACCTGAGCAAAGAGTTAAATTTTAATCTTATAATCTGATCGTTTTGCAAAACTTGCAAAATAGAGAGTAAAACAAGGTAAGGTGGCTGAAGCCACATTTAAATAACCAGTTCGCTGGCTCAGATTATAAAAATTAGACATTGGTTGGAATCATTTTTATTGTTAACATTTATAAGGTAATTTTATATATGCACTATTTAAAATTACTGAATGGTTATTCCTTAACTTACTAAGTCTGGTCTCTAATAAATAAAATTAATTCACAAATATATACAAAATATATCACTAAGTTTCCCAAGGACTTTCATAACCTATTCTACTTGTGAAAATAATGAAAAAAGTTCATATAAGCATATACTAAAATTTTTCATTTGCAAGTAGGGGCTAGTGAAAGATTTCACTCATATTTCACCTACTCATATTTCAGCGACATGATGTAATACAACTTTTTGGAACTAATTAAGGTGAGAATTAGTGACTTATTATGGTTATTGATCTGAGGAATTAAATAAAATAGGTACTAGGACCATATCTACAGAAGTGTTTTGAGAAATCTGGCGTGAAAATCAATAAATTGGGGTTAAAAGCCCTGTTTTTTATGTCTAATGTACAATAACTTTATTAAATGGATAATAAACACATAAAAATTTAAAACAAAACTAATACAAAATTTAATTCTGAACAAAATGTTGTAAGGTAACATCAATGTATGGAACAGTCTTCTTCACAATCATCTGTTTAAATCAATCATACTACCTGGCCGCTTAAATGCTGGGTCTACTTGCACTTTCTTCAAGAAGAATTACCACAGCTACTTGAATTTGTTCCTCTAGCAGTGAGACACAAAGTATACTTCCATTACGATGGAGCGCCTCTCAACTTTTCTTGTCCCATTTCCACTTATTTAAATCAACATTTACCTGAGAAATGGATCAGTCGTGGAGGTCCAAATTCCTGGCCACTAAGACCGCCTGAGCTAACACCTTTTGATTTTTTTCATCTGGGAATGAATGAAAAAGATTGTATACAAAACAAAGATACATTCTCGTGAGGAATTGTCTGCATTATGGATACGACTGATCACCTTAAGGACAGTTCTGAAGAACTAGAAAGACAGACAAAAGCAATACAGAAGCGTGCCAAGAAATGTGTTGAAAATGATGAGCTCATTTTAGAACATTTAATATAAACTGGTATGTAAAATGCACTTTGATCTAGTGTACTGTTTCTACAAAAAAGCTCAAATCTTTCAACTTTTCTTTGTTTTATTCAACTTATCTTAATATTGTGTTGTCAACTAAATTCTTTACAGGTTTTGTTTAAAAAGTCTTATGAGTTTGTTACCCATTTAACAAAGTTATTGTATGTCGAACAAAAAACACGGTTTTTACCCCAATCTATAGATTTTCACCCCAGATTTCTCAAAAACTACTGCAGATAAGGTTATGAGACCCATTTTATTTGATTTTTCAGATAAAAAATCATAATAGATCACTAACTGTGCACCTTAATTATTAATATTCTAAAAATTTCAGTACAACCTCAAATTTCACTAAGATAGTTGAAATCCAAGCAAAATCCTTCACTAGCCTAATAAACAAAGCATTTTAGGAGATATTTATAAGAACTTTTTCCATTATTTTCACTAATTAAATAGGTTATGAAAATCCTGAGAAAACTTCCTATGTAATTACCACTTAATAAGGGAGTAACACAAATTTAGTAGAAAATTATTCATTTGAATCATTGTTATTTAATTGTACATAAATAAATCTATACTAATTGATGTCCCTCCCATATTATAACCTATTTTTGGACATTATACCCAAGTTATATGTGTCCATCAGAAACTTATTACATGTACATGTTCATATACAAGAATCTGCCATTTGAACTCAAAAATAAACTAATTTCACTGTACAATAAAAAGATGTACTTTATTAGAACCAATTCTCCAATAATTATTTTTTAAATTAGACACTTGTAACATCAGATGGAATGGCATCTTAAAAAAGCCTAAGATCAAATTTAATAAACTTGGAATATCAACTTTAAAACAAGGCCCAGTACAAATTCACTGCACAGTATTGATACTTATTTAAGCAATGCAGATAGTAATTGATATTTAGAATTTAAACAAGGTTTAGAATTTATATAACACTCCAAATGTGATCCTTTCTAAAAAAAAAAATATGAATCCCTCGGTTAAAATTGCAAAAATAAACTTTTGTTTCTTTAAACAAATAAACACTGATGATGGAAATTTTTGTTTCTTACATCTTTATTTGTTTTTTTTAGAAATGTGTAAATAAATATAGTTTAAATACAATTTCTTTCTTAAAAATAGTTCTGAAATAATTATGGATTTACTGTTAATATCAGTATTTATTGATAATCTGATATGCTAATTACTTTAAAATGTAAAAAAATTTATTCAAAATTATGACAAAAAGGAATCTAATTATCATTAATCTTAATCTATTTATCATTAATTAGAAGTCAATTATTACTCAAGAATAATTCATACTTTTCTTGCCAGTAAAAATAAGTTTTCTATTCGATTACCAAACCTAATGAATTCTTAGAATACAATTAATTAAAATAATACTTAAAGCTCTATATTTAACTATTTGCTTTTCTTCAATTTCTTAACACAGAAAAGATTTTTATAGAAGTTTTTATAGAAGTTCAAAAAATTTCTCTGATTGATGTATTAATAGATTCCAGAACAAAAACAGTTGTGTAGATGGCCAAACCAATTCACAATTCTCTCCTAAACACAATGTATCTACGAATAACAAGACATCATGTATGCTTACTAAAAAATTTGGAAAGAAAAGTGATTTGTATAACTTTCGTATATCTATTACATAAAGATGAAGAGGGTTTTTGTTTGTTCGGGATAAACAAAATAACTACTCTATCAATCAAAAGCAAATTTTTACCCATATTTTTGGCATAACTGAGAAGATTTTTAAACCTATTTCATCTTGAAAAATCTCAAAAAAAATATATATATATAAATTATGGGCAGAATATGTATTAGTGGAGATTTTCTAGTTGAAGCAAACTTTAATGAACTGAATTAATGGACTGTGAGTTTTCTCTATTACTGTCTGAAGTGACTGAAATGATTAAAATCAATCGAATGAATAATATTACAAAAATAATACAATTAAATTTATGTTAAATAAAATATATACCTCTGCTATTATATAAAAAAGAGGGTTTTTGTTAGTTCGGGAGAAACAGAGAAACTACTTGTTCAATCAAAACCAAACTTTACTCATATTTCTTGACACAACTGAGGTTTTTAAATACATTTCATGTAGAAATATCTCTAAAAACTAACCAATAGATTGCTTTCAAATTTTCAGAATTTGTATCATACCATGGAACGTTTTAAGCCATAAACCGAGACCTTAACTCCCTTAAGATTAAAATATTAAAAATATTCATTATTTCTTCACCCTCACAAAGGGTGAAGTTGAAATTGAAGATATTCATTATAGAAAAAAGATTAATCCTTTTACTTCATTATTATATGTCTGCCACCATGGCAAAGAAATAAGTTATGAATTTTTTGTTGCCAAAGATGTGTGTACTTTAGTAATCATGGCTACTATTATTCTGTCTTTTCCCAATCATGATGATAACGAACACCATGGGGTCCAGGAGGTGGAGCCCTCTTAGTAGATGGGAATGGCAACCGTAGTGAGCTCTGCGGCCCTTGGATAGACCTCAAGGAGCTTATGAGTTGGTTCCAGGATTTGCCTGGCCCTCAGGGTTCAGGTTCTGACTAGGCGGGCAGGCTATTAGTTAAATATAATCAAACACATTAAGACACCAACAAAAAATTTTCAAAATGAAATTTGAAAAAATACTCAGTAGGAAATGATAATCACCAATCGGATAAAAAACAGAATAAAATCATCTTTTCTTATTACTTTAACTGGGAGTTTCTTCTATACAAGGTAACTCAAGCCAAAGCTGCAACAAACCTTAATTTCCTTTATAACTATACTTTCATATTTTCCCATAATGTTACAATGAATGAGGTCTCCTTATAAATATTTTTCAATTAAATACTGGTAATTGAAGGTACCTTTTAAAACTAAGGTACACAACTGAGTATCTTTGGAAAATCAGGTAAATAACAAAAAAGGTTAGAGAAGGTTTTAATTACAAACGGAATATAAAAGTTTACAACTTATGATTTTTAATTCTTCCTTTAATAAGAACTTCCTTTAATTATAAGTAAACCAAATGTAAATAAATATAACAGAGAGGAGAGATGGTAAATTAATTACAAAATTAAGATTCATAATTTTGTTCCATATATTATAAAATTATAAAACAGGATGAAGTACAGAAGATATCAAATACAAATTTTTCACAAGCCAGAAGGACGGTTACACCAAAAAAAAATATATATATATATATATATCAGCTCATACGAAATGTATATTTATGAATGAGAAATAAATTTTTTTTTTAATTTATACTTTGCTGTATTACAGCAAAAATGACAATTAAATAGGAAGCCAGATTTTTAAGAAATAGTGTTACAGGAGAATGTTAAAAATATGGTTTGATGTAATCTTAAACGCTTTTGTAAGAAGTGAAAACATTTTAATTTTTCTTCTACTTAGCCTCCGGAACTACCATAAGGTATTACTTCAGAGAATGACTGAGGACGATATGTATGAATGTGAATGAAGTATAGTCTAGTACGATCTCAGGTCAACCACTTCCCAAGAAGTGTCGTTAATTGATACCCAACAACCAAAGAACACGGTATCCACGATCTAGTATTCAAATCCATATAAAAGTAACTACCTTTACTAGGACCTTAGAACTACCAACTTTTAAATCAGTTGATTTGCGATGTCGCATTAACCACTAGACTAACCCGGTGAAATTAACTAATAATGTTATCCTAGTTAAACTGTAATATAAAAATATTTTCAAATGTCACTTTTAAAAAAAATGACATTTTATTTGGAAAAAAAATCCAGGATGATTAATTTAAATGCAATTAATGAATAATTAGTAAATCATTTTTATATGATCAATTATGTGAAGCTGTATAATCAATATTTAATATTCTTTAATGATATTGGAACCAGAAAAAGGATTAATCACTACAGAAATATTAATATGAACAAAACTCTTACTTAATGATCTATTATCTAAAATTAAAATTTTACTTCTACTTAAATGATTTAGGCTAGTAGATTAAAATTGTCAAAACTAGTTCATATTTTTAAAAAGTAAAAAAAAAAAAAAAAAATTATATTTTTAAAATAGTTTTATAATTATTATGATTTTTTATTTGACTTCTACACAGTAATAAATATTCTATCCTTCCACAAGCTTTCATAATTCTTTGTGATACTATCAGTTTGACAATAATTCCTACCATAAAAACCAACAACTCAAACAGAAAATAACATGTAATATAGCTTAAATAATAATTTAATAGAAAATTTAAATTTCTATGGAAATAAAAAAAACGTACAACAAATGTAATGAAGATAATTATATACAATTATGGACTCGTCTATGATTTTGATAAAATTTTGTTGTTATACCTTATTTAGGAGCTAAGTTATTGGTTACAAATTACTCACTGGAAATGCCTTTAATCTTTGCTACATTCCTCATAAGTTACACAGTATTATCGCTGAGAATGTTATGTTTCAGCACTGCACAAGTGTTTACATTATTTTTAGACTATGAATAATTTCAATTGTAATGAATAACTTAGGTGCTAGATAAGTATATTCAAATTTCATCAAAAACAAGGCCCAGTCTATAATTGAATATAATTACTGTAAAGAAAATTGTGTTCCAGGTCATGTACATTATCTTTTAAAACATTTATTATGAGTATGTTAACACTTTACGGTACTATTAAATGAAAACAGTAAATTAGCCCAATAACCAACCATACTTGTCTTGTTTTTCTTCTTAATATATTGAAGTATTTCTTTTGAAGTGATGATAAACTACAATATATTAAGAAGAAAAACAACACGAATATGGTTATTGGGCTAATTTACTGAATTCATTTAATAGTACGATAAAGTGTTAAGCAGTACCAACCAAACATGAAATTTGCTATAACTACAATAGCATTAAATTGTATCGATTGATGTAACATCAAACAGAGAGAAAATTAAAAATTGTTTCTTAGATAAAACAATTATAAAAGAATCTTAGAAATCAAAAAGATTGAATACATTAACATTTTTTTAAGTAAATAAAATTTATATTCGGGTACAGTTGTAAACAAGTTCAGTAAAAAATTAAATGAGTTGAATATAAGAAATAGCATAAAGGCAAGACAAAACATCACCACCAGAATTAAAAAAATAAACTATTTATATAGAATACTCTAATACATTTATTTACGGATTTTCCTATGAAATAATTTATCAATAGTATGTATCAAATAAATCAGATGAAAATAAAGAAGAATGCTAGTCAAAGGGTGAACTCGTAGACCAACAAGTTACTAAGAAGAACTTGGAATATTCACATTACCACATATTTCTTGATTTATTTATTCATAAACTACTAGCTTATTTGTATGAATAATTTCTTCAAATTGCTAAATATGTTAATTACCTCTCATTTACTAAAAATAATACATAAAAAAACCCAAGCTTTTCACTTTTGTACTTTTCTTCTTTGAAAAGTTCATAGTAGTTATATCAATATCCAGGTAAATCCAACTTTTTCAACATTAACAAAACATCAACAAAACAAACTGCTTTTAATATAAAAAATAATAATTAACAAAACAATTTCCTTAAATGAAAACAAAACAAATGTTCACTATCTCAAAATTAGTAAAGATCTGAATATGCAACTACGTTAAAAAATTAAAAGGATATGCAATACAAGCCCATAAAAGACATCATTTGAAAGAAAAAAATATTTGTTTCTACTTTAAAAAGAAAACTTCTGCAAAAACAAGACTTTATAAGATTATGCATAATTGCACTAACTCAAAAACAAGTAAAAGGAAATGGAAATAAAGTTTACTGTAGTATTAAAGTAACCTTTTTATACTTTACTGTAAGTAGTTACAGTTCTTAATAGAAATAAATATTCATTCCCAAAACCATATGTCTAAAATTTACTTGCTTTAAAATTAAGCAAAGATCAATTTAAGCAGTTCACATACAAATACAGTTGTTAATAACGAATACCATTAATATCAGACAATTTTATTTTACCACACAAAATAATTGAAATGAGGCAATGGATACATAGTTAAGTTAATTTAATTACATGGTCTACATAATAAAATACCAATATTTCAATTGAATTAACCAGTAAAAGGCTACAACAGTTTTGTTTATAAACACATTTTACTCAAAATGAAATAACTTTGTAAAAAAAAAATTAAGGTTAGAAAAGTTACATAACTTCAGATTGACGCATAACAAATATATATATATTTTTTTGAACTAAAATTTTATATCCTATAACTATACTTAAAAGCTGCTTAATAAAATAAATAAGACAGAAACAAACGTAAATGAAATTTTAAATTCCTACCTTGTACGTTAGAATATTTCGTCAGACAGTTAATAATGGAAGACAAACTATTATCATGTAAAATATAAAAAATCTGGGAGCCGTCAACACAAAATATTTAAATGCTAAAGTTGTAATTTAACTGTTCGTATTTTGAACACACTAGACTATTTTTATGGCAGTTTTTAAATTAAAAGCGCAAAGCAGCGGTTCACATATCCATGCCGACAGAATAAAACCCTACCATCAGTTCGGATTTAAGAAAAACGATCAGGTCCACAAACACAGGTGTTTTGTTAAATCTTAAAATTCCCTCTTTCAACTCATGTTCATCATTTTAGAAAACGTATTCTGTTCTTTAAAACAATACGGATTATTAATAATTTACCTCAAAGAAATATACTGTTTACACTAAAAAAAAAACAAGTTCAGTAAATAATTCATTAATTAACGCTTAATAATTTCATGATTTTTAACAGATATCTGCATGTATTTTTATGACGTTCTAATATTAAAATTCACACCTTCAATTAAGTCAATAAACTTGACACTTCCACAAAACTTTCGATACATGCCATCGAAAGTAACAATACCTGTCAAAATGTAGAACTCGATGTTCAACGTTGGTAGAAATGAATATATCGTTTGCTTGATGGTTTTTCCACCAAATGGATGAAATAAAAACTGACTCGGATACCACATGGGCGCCTTGTATGCCTATTAAATTACATATACACTTAAAAGCACATATAACTTTATTTCACTGATTTTCTGATTTTTTTTTATTGAATTATTTACTATATATTTTTTTTTTACAATCAGAAGTTAATAACAATTAATAAATCAATATATTTAAATTAAATTTAAAATAAAAAGTTAAAAAGAAAGGAAATAAAGTCAGATTCGAGGATGTGCCTTCCTGTTGTAGGATCCAAATATTTCATTAATTAGAATGTTATTTGGTTACAACTCTGAAACCATGAAATAAGTACCACTTATGATATATTGCTGAAAAGCTCTTAATGAGGGTTTATTACTCCATTAAGAATAAGTCCAAAATCCAAATTTTTGGGGATTTTAGGCTTTTTTGGTCAAGCTGATCGCAATCAAAAGGGGAGGTGCACAACTTAATAATAATAATACACAACTTGTATATAATTATGTACAGACTCATGCTGAAACTAGTCAAAATGGATTCAGGGATGGTCAAAATAGATATTTCCTGTTAAAATCTGAAGAAGAAAAAAATTGTTCGCGATTACAATACTTCCTTGTACTTTGTACAAAGAAGTTTTCCAATACAAACCTATTCCATGGAAGTACATTTTGCAAAAAATAAAGTGAAGGTGTGTTCCATAAATGTGCAAGTGTAAATTTGTAAATCCTAGTTAATTTTTATAAGGTACTGCCATTTCCTATGACTGTAAAACAACCAAAACATTTAAAAAGTGTGAATTCTTAATTATTCCCTGAAATTGGTCACTGAAGGTAGTTGAAAAAAAAAAATTATAATTTTCAAAGTATGTTTGATTTAATGAAAAAAAAATAGAATGAATTCCATTAAATTGAAATCATTAACACGTTTGCTCCCAGGTGGCACATATATGTGACAGGTGAATTATTTCACTAAACAATAGTACACAGCCATTAAGTACATGACTCTCCCTACAGACCAAAACTGAAAATTGCCTAAACATGCCTTTTTATCACAATAAATATGTTCTATATAAAATATTTATATATTCAGAATAAACTCATCGGTTGTACACAGCTTGTATAATTTGATTCCATATTAATTCCTTTTGTTCTTTATAAATTGTCTGAAGGACAGTCTCCCCCGCCAAAGGACCATGGTCTCATCAAGAGATAGGTTTTTACCAGGACTGAAAGCATCGGTGAAATTATTCAAAAGATGACTCAGCACATTATCTATTTTGTGAAGTTCATGTGCTATTGAATCAGCGTCAGTATCATAAAAATAAAGACAATACAAAATTGCTTGAAAACAGTTCCTGGCCATTGTTTTACTAAAAATGAGATGCTCATATAGCGGTGAAGTTGACCAGAAATGCTTGTTAGATGGAAAACTCAAATTACCCATCAGCATGCAAAGGTCTAAAAATTTCTTCAGCTCTTCTGTATTTACAGGTGCCCACTTGTTTAGGTTAGAATGCCGTGGAAGAGGGTTCCCTCTAAAAACTTTGGGTGTTTATTGATCAAAAAACAAATTTTATTTATGAAATCATCAAAAATGTAATTGAAAATTTCAATTGGGTTAGTAGAATCAATGTGTATTTGTTCTTAGCCAACAAAATTGAGAACCTTGAGGAGATTACTAGTATTTTTCCATTGATTTGGTTTATTTAGAGAATTCTGATGAATAGAGTTCACAACAAACATAACATTAGTGTTACTGTAAATATCATCACTACTGTCATTTCCATCATAACTGTCAAACAAATTCAACATTGGGGTTATTGATTAATGGACTATTTGGATTTAGTCCCATGGAAAAATCAATTACCTCTTCAAAATTTCTATCAGTGCTTTCACTCACCTCGCTTTCAATATCTTCATCTGAGTCACTTGAAGGATGGTATACACTACTGCCATCAGAATTAAATAGAGAACTTATGTCAGAACCATCTCCTAACTCATACTCAATTTCACTATCACCTAAAAACACTTGTGATGGTGTAGTTCCAAGGTTTAAATCCTAGTGAAGATTTTTTTATACGGATTTGAATACTAGATCGTGGATACCAGTGTTCTTTGGTGATTGGATTTCAATTAACCACACTTCTCAGGAGTGGTCGACCTGAGATTGAGCAAGACTACACTTCATTCACACTCATACACATCATCCTCATTTATCCTCTGAGGTAATACCTTACGGTAGTTTCAGAGGCTAAACAGTTAAAGAGAGAGGCCTATGATCCATAATGATATTCTATAGTACTGTAATTACACCAATAGGCTAAATAAACCAATGGTCAACGTTTTGAGTTAGGATCACTGTAAAAGAACAACACACACTGCACCAGCTGGAATGGAAGTATAAACAACAGTGGTGCCAACTTAAACATTATTTTTACGCTATATGTCAACATAGTCAGAAACCAAGCAGTACACAGTTGTACCACATATCTCAATAGACCCCATACAAAATTTCAGGCCTTCATCATAAACCCATAAGAAATAAATTACAATTATGTTCAATGAAGACAGTGGTACACATGTGTGCTGCCGGTAAATATTGATGGAACCAGCTGGCACATACATGTGCCATTAGTATGTAGTGAAAAACCAGGTGGCACATCTATGTGCTGGCTGGCCTATTTTCAATAGAAATATTTCATAGTCTGGGAACGAATGTATCAATCAAATTTGTTATTTATATACATAAATTATAAGTTGCTCTGCCCTGTTAATAGGAACAAAACTAAACAAAAATTAGAACTGTGTATTGCTTTCCACTGGTTAGGTAATGATGGATAGCACTATGCAGTGGCAGGCATGCACTGAGTAATAAAAATTAGTGTGTGTCATGAAGTTCATTCAGTTGAAAGTGTAATAAATGAAGTAAAATTTTCAGAAGTACTAAACTGGCCAGCTAACATTATAGACAAAGTTAGGGAATTTATTGATATTTTCTGTACGCCACTGAATAATGCAATTCTTGATGAAAAATGAATTTCAGTATCTAGACCATCATGGAAAACATTTGATAAATTTTATGGTCTGCACTATTCATAGTTTCAGGTGGCACTAATGTAAAAGAAGAATGGAAGTGTGCTTGATTCAAAAGTCCTAAAAACAACACTATGAGCAAATCAAAGTACAATGGAGACCAATTCCAAGTTATGAAATATTGACAGATTCAGATTATCCTCTAAAAATATGGTTGCTTCCTCTTGCAAGGGAGACAACCCAATAGTCAGAAGATTTAACAGAGTGTAAAGTACTTTACGGATAATGAAAGAGAAATTCCAATTTTTTAAGTACTTGTATGAAAAGCCTGTATTAAAATGCTATACTGCTTTGTATAACATAGCTAGATGACGACGATAACTTCTAATTGAACAAATTAAATAAAATGAAATAAAGACCAACCTGACATATCAGGTATACAAGGATTAAACCAGACAATCAACTAATCCAGATAATTGAAACAACTGCCATAGAGAAATAATATTTACATCCTATGTGTTCACATTAAAATGTTTTATTTTAAATAACTGTTAAAAAAAAAAAAAGATAATTTATTTTACTGAAGGCAAGATATAACCGCCCAAAGAAATATCAGATATTTATTTGTATATACTCATTTGAAACTGCAGTCTGTTCATGCTCATGGTATGATTGCTCATTGCCGGCCTCCGTGGCTGAATGGTAGCATCTCGGCCTGTCATCCGGAGGTCCCGGATTCGAATCCCAGTTTGCTCATTTGAAACTACAATCTGCTCTTGCTTATTTAAAACTGTAATCTGCTTATGTAAAACTTGTAAGATTGTAGTGGAATAGTCCTTGAATTCCTCAGTAAATTTTGAGAGAGGAGGTCCAAGCAATCTTTCCATTTGCAAGATGGATAACAACTTCAAATAATTCTTTTTATTAATTCTTAAGTAGTTATAGTTGCAATTACAACTTTGTTTTTTTCAGTACTTCCTCCTACTAAAGTGAGTTGTTTCTTGAGGTTGCAATGTTTGGCAACTTCAGTACTACAACAGGGTTGCCTCTATTGATCTAGCACAATATGATCTAACTTAATTAATTTGCATTCTTTCCTTCATTACCAGTTTTTGCTGTTATCAGTTTTTTCTGTTAAAAAAAAAGAAGAAAATTCTTTGCACCATGGTCTCAGAGTTTTATTACAACTTATTAACACTTAATGCTACATAAAGAGTTAAAGTTTACCAGAGTAATAACTAAAAGTTCACCTGTTAAAATAAAATGTAATAATGAATTAATAAATTGTAAAATAATTGTTAATTATTACTTCTGTGTTTTTCTAGATTTTGCATAAATGTATCTAGTATAAGTCATTTCACTTATACTAGAACAACTCCAGTTGGTTATGCATTCACATCAATTTTCTTCTGCGTACTTACTTTCTTCCTTAATTACTTCTTTTAAAAAGACAGCAAATAATTAATAAATTTTGTTTTTCTTTAATATCTAACAGAACAATTACTTTTCAATCCTTTCTTTTAAATCATTAATATTGATGCACCACATGAAAATGAATTCAGTATATATAGACAACCACAAAAAGCATTTGATAAATTTTATGGTCTTGACTATTCATTTTATTATCTTAGTTCCAGGTGGCATTAACCTAAAAGAAGAACAGAAGTGTGCATGATTCAAGAGTCTTAAAAACAGCACACAAATCAAAGCAGAATGGAGACCAGTTCCAGGTTATGAAATATAACCTGGCCTTTCCCAGGTTCGAATCCTGGTCAGGCATGGCATTTTTCACGCACGCTACAATTCATTCATCTCATCCTCTGAAGATATACCTTAATGGTGGTTCCGGAGGTTAAAAAAAAAAGGTTATGAAATATTGACAGACTCAGGGTATTCTCTAAATTAACTAATTAATTGCTATTAAAAAAAATTTTAGGTAGTTCAGTTAGCAACAAATAGTAGAACCTAAATAACATAAAAATGAAGGTGATAAGTATGCTAAATCTGTTGGAAAACCAACTTGAAATATTTAACAATTTGTTTTATTATGATGAAAAATATTTTCTGAAAAGCAGAACTTACCTTTTAAAACTGTTAATCATTGGTAATTTGAGCAATTATTTGATCACATTCAATATTTTTCATATTTTAATAAATTATGTAGTAAATAACATACTTAGGATCATCCCAACCTCCGTAGGGGAAGACACCCACAAAGTGACGATTCCGGCCACCACACCACCCCTCCCGTTCCTAGCCCAGAAGGGCTTTACCAGGAGTCGTCTGAAAGACCTTTGTACTTAGTATCAGAAAAATACAAGATTGAAAAGTCAGAAAGCAGGTTTCAGCAATGGATGTCCAGTGCAAGGTCAAATTCTGTGCTATAATCAAATAGCAATAGTTTTTTGAGTTATAGCAACCTATTCAGATGCTAATTCTTCTGTGAGAGATTAGGGTTAAGGTTAATGGTTTATAAGATGATTATCAATTGAATTCATGATTAATAGCACGGAACTTGTGGTGTAGTATCTCCCCTTCTCCCTCTGTAGTGACTATATTTCTTTTTAAACATGAATTCAATAAAAAGTCCTATGATTTGATGTTATTATCACACCTTAGTAATGTTTCTCAAAGTTCTCTAATCCTATCCTAATTCTAACCTCCTTCCATATAACACATTATTATTTGAACAGATGCTATCTTGTTAAGTTACAAAACATCAAATAATGATCTTAAAAACTCACAAAACTGATAAATGAGGTGTGATAAAAAAATACAGTGTATGAATTTTTATAGCAGCAACTACTTATGCTGCATCTATTTCAACTAGTATGTCTCATACCCTCATGTGTTGAGACAGGCAGTGACAAGTATGTAGTGTCTGTCGTGAAAGATGGATCTTGAACAACGCATTAACATTAAGTTTTATTTCAAGTTGAAAAAAAGTGCTAAAGAAGCTTACGAAATGTTAAAATCAATTTATGGTGATAATGTGGTAACTTTGAAGAGTGTTTACAAGTGGTATGAGCGATTTAAAAGTGGAAATGAGTCGGTTAAGGACAAGGAACGGTTGGTACATCCTTCGACCTCAAAAACAGATGAAAATGTGCAAAAAGTGGCCAAACTTGTTCATTCAAACAGGTGAATGACTATTCGAGAACTTACTGAAGAACTTAACATTTCCTACGGGTCCGTGCAAAGCATTTTAACAGATGATTTGCAAATGAGACAAGTGAGTGCCAAATTTGCTCCGAGACTTTTGACTGATGAACAAAAAGAAAATTGTGTTTCAGTTTGCACAGAATTGAAGGATTGTCTTCATGCAGATGCGGGCTTCATGGCCAAAATTGTTACTGGGGATGAAAGTTGGGTCTATGGCTATGACCCTAAGGTAAAAATTAAGAGTTCTTAATGGAAAACCAGTAACTCAGCTTGCCCTAAAAAGGCCCGTCAATCAAAGTCGAACATTAAGGTCAAGGTCATTGTTTTTTCAATTGTGAGGGCATAGTGCAATGAGAGTTCGTTCCAAGGGGAACAACTGTACATTCCGAATTTTACAAGAGGGTATTGGAACGTTTGTGAAACAATGTGCAAAGAAAGAGACCTAAAAAATGGGCTAATGGCTTTCTTCTTCATCATGACAACGCGCCGTGCCACAAGTCGCTTTTGATTTGTGAGTTTTTGACCACTAAAGGTCTTCCTGTTTGTCCACATCTGCCTTACTCACCAGATTTAGCACCATGGAACTTCTGGCTCTTCTTGAAAAAAAAAGTGCTGAAAGGGAAACGTTTTGACACCATTCCACACATTGAGAAGGCCACGACAGAGCAGCTGAAAGCCATTACAAAAGAAGCCTTCCAGAAATGCTTCCAGTCATGTATTCAACGTTGGGATAAGTGTATTGCTAGCCAAGGAAAATACTTTGAAGGAGATTAATTCATATTTAAGGTAACATTTTTACAATTTTTTTATAACATAATTCACCGTATTTTTTGATCACTCCTCTATTAATTATACACTAGAGCAGGGCTTCCCAACCTTTTTTCGTTCCTTACCCCTTAATCATTTATGAGTCCCATCCCCTGATAACTCCATACCTACTCCTAAAGATGTGTCTTGTTTCTCTTACGGTCTATCTATTGTCAAATCTTAAATTTGAAATATACGTAGTAGTCTATAGAGAGTTACTGTACATAAAGGGGTTAATTTACAGGTTCCCTTTATGTACATGTAATTTTGAGTTTTAACTGACCCGTCTATAGTAGCATCCTGGTTTCCATGTGACTGAATCATTGCACTAAATTGGTATGTTGAATTTCAGGGCTTATCACAGCTCTCTTAAGACTTCCAGTTTTTAGCCACTTATCCATTTTGAGAATCAAACAATATGGACAAAAAGTAACAATACGTAAACACTTCAAATTAACATTCAAAAGAGGTAATTATAATTTATATTTCTTACTTAACACGTCAAAAAACTAAACATAAATGGTTGCATTCATTAAAATCACTGTTGCCAGATTCATGACATTATACTTTTCGCCATTATACATAATACTCTCTTTTTTTTTTTTTTTGGTGATTATACCATGTGTTCAAGCTGTAGCTGAATGGAGTAGAATTTTCAGGCGGTGTCTATCAAAAATGTTTCATCCTTAGTGATGAGTGTTCAATAAAAAGTCGGTACGTGCTGTCAAAAAATTATAAAGAATCCTTTGTGTACACAAAGGATTCTTTATAATTTATAACTTAGATAGGCGGTATACAACCGAATGTACTGTATTTTACCAACCCAATGCTTATAGTCTAGCAAGTTATTAGTTATAAGGTTAATTTTAAACTACATATTGTACACATAATACATTATAATAAAGTTTATATAAGTTAACTGTTTTAACTTCTCAGTATTTCCGCCATTACCAATATAATTTTCATGTACCCCCAGGGATACGCGTACCACAGGTTCACTGGCCTAAAAAAATAACTATAACTTTCAAATTACCACATATGGTCAAGATATGTTTCTTATAATTTATGTTTTCAAGACAACTTTCATTACATCAATATGAGTCTTTCAAATTAATACCATCAGCGATTGGTATCGAAGGATATTTGTTACCATTGTGTAGCAGAACAGCTTTTAAACTATACTTGGATGAATCTATGAAAAGGCGTCAATCTTCAGATTTATGAACTTGTCCTATCAAAATACAAAAATCAGTAAGGTACTGAGAAAGTTCTTTTTGTCGGCAATTTTTGTATTTTTTTCTGAAGTAAATTCCATCTTGCAATCTTGCTCCTAACAGTGCAGCTTGATTTTTTGAAAAATTTAAATTTCTAACCAAGTCAATTAATTAACCAAGTGATATATTTTCCAATAAAATTCCTAACCAATTGAAACCAAAACCAATTCAAACCAAAATCATTGTTGTCTTCTTCAGTACTGCCTGATTCTTAATCGCTACTTTGGAAACATATATTCACAGATGCAGGGCTCAGGAAGTGGAATAATTTCACTGTGAGGTACATCCCTGATTGCAATGAAGGATATTTTACAGAATGTTTAGATTTTTTAGAAATTTTAGACAGACTAGTTAAACAAAAGTAACAATCGGTTACATGATCCTTTGGTTCATGCCAAACCATAGGTATGCCAAATGGCAGTCTTCCATGTACCTTTCAGCCATCCTCTTAAATAAACAGAACAATTAGTGCATACTACATGAGCAGCCCAAATCTTAACCTGATCACCAAATTTACACTGAAAGTACAAACGATATGCTTTTTTAATTAAAGGTGTAATTTTTTTTATTTGATTGTATGATGAACTCACCAATAAATAACAAAAGGCATCCACATCATTTACACAATTTTGAGGCATTATGACACGGCACTGTAAACAACTTAAGACAGCAATAAGACTGAACAAAATTAATTCATTCCTAAATCCAGTGCTTAATACAAACAACACAGCTGTGTTTTCAGCTATATGTTTCGACCTGCACAGACATGATTAATCTTGTCCATGAAGGCTCACTCTTCAGTATTAGATATGATCTCATAACATGTGACTATGATATGATTTAATTCTTTGTCCATTATTGCTTATTTATGGCTTCAAATTATGTTAACAAAGTTAAACAATAAAAAATGAGCTAACAAAATACAATATAGGAGCTTAAAATGCTAACTATGCGTTGAAAAATGAAAAAATCCTTTAATTAAAATTTTCAAATTTTTCAAAAATAGCGGGTGATAGAAAGATTCTGAATTCATAATCGTTTTCAATATCAAAAATTAGATTAAAATCATGTATCGCATGTTACAAAACAAAAATTATGTTTATCAATATAAATCATTTATATTTTTTATTTATCTTTTAAAAACACTTCAAAAATATTCATTTTATGTGTTTTGTAAGTACTACTTATTTTTAAACTGGTATAAATTTATTAGTTTTTTTTTCATTTGTTTATTTTCTTATATACAGAGGGATTAGAAACGAAATACACACTTTCGGAAGCTTATAAAAAATTATTCTGGTGTACGTGAATATAGTAAATTATATGGTTTTACAGGGAATTTTTGTAAAGTTTATGTTGGTAAAACTGCTCTGCTGCTAATGTCACTGATTAACTGGTAACATAACATTAACAGTCTGGCAAGATGGCCTCTACTGCAGTAGAGAAAGCTTTCTGTGTGCTCAAATTAGCCAAAACAAACTTGGTCACTGTCGTGCAGCGACATTTCAGAACAAAATATGAGCACCAATAAGAAAATCAATCTATGACTGGAATAAACAGTTTCAAAACACAGGATGTCTGTGTAAAAAGAAAAATGCTGGAAGACCTCCTGTTTCAGAAAAACAAATTTATCGTAGTCGTGTTGTGTATCAATGTAGTCAAAGTAAATATACTAGATCAGCAAGTTTAGAATTGCCAATTCCTCAACCAACTATGTGGAAAATTCTGTAGAAATATCAGCACCTTATAAATTACACTTAGTACAAAGTTTAAATCTCAACAGCAAAGACTTATGTAAACATTATTGTGTGGAGTTGCAAGAATATGTTGAAAAAATGATGCCTTTTTTTCATCACCTAATTTTTGGTGATGAATGTACGTCTCACATTAGTGGAAACATTAATAGACATAATGTAAGAATATAGGGTACAGAAAACAAAAGAGAAAGTTTACAATGAATATCTGATTCCCGTAAAGAAAATGTGTTTTGTGCTGTATCTTGTGAAAAGGTTAAAGGCCATTCTTTTTTTTAATGACATGACAGAATCAGAATTTATCTGGACATGTTAACTGAATGGCTAATCCCTCAACTTGAGGAAGATAACTTCGTTTTTGTACAAGGTGGAACTCTGCCTCACTGGCATTTACAGGCCAGAAATTATATGTATGAATGCCAACCTATAAGAGGATAGATTGGCCATGCAAGTAAGAAAAAATGTTATTTAAGCGCTGGCCACCACATTATTCAGACGTAAGGCCTTGTAATTATTTTTTATGAGGTTATGTAAAAGACAAAGTTTTTGTACTGTCCCTTCCTGAATATATCAACGACTTAAAACAACGTATCACAAATTCTGTTGCTACTGTTGACCAGCAATATACTTGGCACGTGTTTGGATTTGCATTACAGCCAAAAGTATTACCCACTTTCAGGTGGGTAAATTAAATATAATATTCATTACTTTCTTATTTAAGAATTCTAAGGTAATTGCCAAAATGGTAAGAACTGCTTTCCTACCAATTTGTATGAAGTTTGTTCAAATGAATGCTATATACTTAAAATGGGCAAAAGATTAAGAAACATAAAGTGAATAGTGATAACTACAATAAAAATGTAAAATTATAAAAGAAAGTATGAATGGGAGAAAAAGAGAACATCATAATGTATTAATTATTCAGGATTTTTGACCCAATTTTATTTTTTCTATTAAAACAAAAAACTTACTAAATAAAATATGCACTTTTAGTACATTTTTTTATTACTAAATCTAATAAATTTTCTAAGGTCACTGATCATATCTAATAAATTTCTTGTGTCAGCAAGCTATTTGAGAAAATTTTATATCAAGTGTGAACTAATTATTGCTTGATTTTATTATTTTTTTTTGGTCAGATTGTGCCACAGTTTGAAGCTTGTGTGTGGGATATGGAAATGGAATTTTTTGGCATATGAAAAATGCCATAAAACTTAAAAATATCTAATATCTGGATAAAATACATTAAAAGATTATTTTTAAGTGGAAGAAATAAGGTTTATATAAAAAAGTTTATCAAATTTTTTTTAAAAATTCAAGTGATTTAACTACTAACTGGTTTTATTCTTAGTCAATTTTGTACCTTTTCTTATATATTTCTGAAATTTTCCAAAAATAACTGCAAATAACATAAAGAATCAACTGTTTATGAGATCTGTGTTGATTGATAGTTTTGTAAAACTACCTTTTGTATTTCCATCAAGTAAAGATCCTACGCATGTTGAAAGAAGAAATTTTATAAGAACTAAATTATAATACGAGTAAATTATTTACATTAACTAACTTGCCATTATAACCGCAAAAATTTATTAATGGTATCATATACATATTTACTTTATTTTTCTATATGATCACCACTTTGTTGCAAACATTTCTGATATCATGATACGAGCTTCTTCAAACCACTACATAAAATTCTACCATCTAGGTTGTAGCCATTTTTGTATCAACATTTTCAACTCTAAACCTTCCTTGAATCATTGAGACACAAGCCATTTTTCGATTTGCAGGAAGAGATGATACTCACTGGGCTCGACATCAGGCCAGTGATCTCGAGGCCATTTTTTATCGGATGATAAAATATCACCCACCTGAATTTTTTAATTGTTTTGTTGTGTATGCAATCAGGTGTGGACATGCATTATCGTGAAGAATTATTCCTGATGTCAATTTTGAATGGCAAAACACAGTTTATAAAGTGTTTTGTAATACACTTGTGATGAGATGGCTGTTCCAGGTTCCATGAAATCAATCAAAGCCCACACTTTACGTCCGAGAATACAAATGCCATGATTTTCCTTCGAGACTGGGCTTGTTTGAATTTTTTTCAGTTTAGGTGAACCACAATGATGCCACTGCATTGTTATTTTGTCTCAGCACTGACGTACAAAATCCATGTTTCGTTAACAGAAAACAATATGGGAAATATTCCCTCTGGTTAAAGCAGTCAAGAATGCAAATGTCATTTTATGATCTTTGTGAGAACTTATCAACTTTTTGCCACTGATCATGCACATAGTTTATGATTGTCTAACGTGTCATTACAATTTTCAACAATGTTGTCTTTGAAATTTCCGGTAATTCGAGAGAAAGATTGCTAATCATAAAGCAACGATTTTCTCTCACTTTTACATGTATACATTCAATGAGAATGTGTCAGTCTGGACACTAGAACTGCCTCTGTTTGTCATAGATATCTTGAAGGCCTTTCCTTAAACTCACAATACCATTGCCTCGCTTTACCTAAAGTCGTTGCTGTAGACTCATATGATCCACACAACTGAGATGAATTTCAGTTGCATTATGTCCTCTTGTGTTTAAAAATCTAATCATTGATCAAATTTCACAACTGGCAGTATTTTTTATTATTACATGCATTTCATTGTTTGCCTTTGTGAGACAGAGGCAAACAAAGAAATGATGGGAATATGGTAGTTACATGTCCAACACACCACATTTCATTTAATGGTTCCAGTTTCAAGTCCTAATCAAATTCATGCTTGTCCAGGCATTTTTCCATACTAAAATTTTTCATTATCATCCCTCACAATAACTACTTTTGGGCATCAGCCTGTTATTACATAATAAATAATTAACATCTGTCATACTAAATAACAGTTTTACTATAATAAAGAAAAACTTTATTTATTGTCTCCTTTTTAATCTATAAAAAACACATATAATTGACAAAATAGAAAATACAAATCCACAGTAAAAAAAAAATTAAAATAAATATTTAGAAATATTACTTACGGAGGCACTGAGGTAAGATAAAGAATCAATTTTTGATAATCTGAATCACTGAGACTGCTGAAATTTCCTAAATCTGGCAATGTAATTAGAGGATATCCTTCAAGAGATTTTCCACCTAAAAAATTAAATTTTTAAATAATCATACATAGTATACAAACATTACACATAACTTAATTTTTTTTATCAAAAATGCACATCTAGCTAGGAGTTTCCCTTTCAACAACATATAAAAAATGAATGTTTCCAAGAAAAAGTGTTTCAATTTTTTTATTTACCTTTATTTATTTTTATGTATTTATCAAAATAATCAACATCATCTTTAAATTGACATGTAGTAAAAATTATAACTAATTCTTACATTAGAACTTGTAAATATCCCTAATTTTAACATAGACATTCTAAACCATATCTAGTTTTCACAAATTAAGGAGTGATGCGGTTTTTTCTTTATATTATTGTAACTTTCAGTCACTAGACTTCCTCCAGTAATTAAAGCTTTTTTAATGCCCTTCATCTTTAACCTCTATAAACATTGTAATTGATTGCAATTTGCAAATAAAAATAATGTACAAATGAAAATATATAATGGAACTTTCAAATTATCTTTCAGCATGAAAATAGACATGGTGATATTACCTTAAAAATGTTTTTCACTAATATTCCAATAAATATTAAATGTATTTATATGATTATATTAAACAAAGAAATTGTTTAAAAAAATATTTCCACAAATAGACACTTGAGATTAAAAGAGAAAAATATACTAATTGTATATTTTTAAAGTATATTCCATATTAATGAGACTGTAAAAATGGCATTTAACTACTTACATAAGATTAATTAAAATCAAAGCTATTACTGTTCCACAATGAGGATAAAAGTTTTTTAATCAGACAATGAGTTTGCTGCAACAGTATTTCTGAATTGTTAAAACATGACCAGATTGTATTGTAATCAATACAAACACAAAAGTTTAATTTTATATACAGTAAATATCGTATTATAGTGACCTCTAAAGAACAAACGATTTTAGGTATTATAACCATAGTCACTATAACCGATGTTTAGGCAGCTTAGAGGTACTAATTTAATATGCCATCCACACGTGTATTTAATATTGTAAAATAATCATACCTAGTCTGGAGTTTAAATCAACTCCGACCTGGCGCATTCCCAGGTGACAGATAGGGGAATGCTCTGTAGGTGTACAGGGTAGGTGGGAAATAAAATACCACCGCAGACCAAAATGATTTAACCATAAATCCACCAGCATCTGTCTTGTATCAAGCAGCTTGGTGGTCAGCGTCTGTTCACCAGAGGTGCGGCTGTAAGCCTAACCTCGAGGCTAAAAACCCCAAATTTACCTTTAGGGGGCTCGTCCCCCTAACACTTCAATAAACAAGAAATCAGCTATGAACATTCACAATGTAAGAGATACTACCCCAGGGAGTAACCAATCTCCCATCCCTACGAAGAGGATGAAAAGCAAGCATTTGTATTCTGGGGGCTTGCAACAATGTGCGAATGAGGATGAGTTGGAGCATCCTGAAACTCTAAATAAGGACTAAAAATTAAACACAAAAACCAGGAAAGCGAGTCATGAGAAACGTTCCACAGTTTGGCACAGGTTTCATTGTGAATAAAAATAAACAAAATTCCATAGTAGAGTTCAAATCCATTAACGAGAGGTTGTCAAAGTTCACTTTTAAGTCATCTAACAAGATATACACAATAATTAACATGCATGTGCCAATCAATGACAAAAACCAGTCACAAAAAGAGCAAACAGGAAAATTCTGGCAAACACTCAGGGACACAATAGACTATATTCCTACAAAAATCACAATATTATTACTTGGAGATTTTAACGCATAGTTAGGCAAAGAATGCAAACATAGAGGACTAGTAGGAAAATATCCTTCACACAATAGAACCACCCCAAATAGGGAGAGACTGATAAGCTTATGCAGAGAACATGGCATGGCAATGAAGTCTACATTTTTCAAGAAGCTTCCCAGCAAACAAACCACCTGGGTTTCAACAAATTCACTGTATGGTGAGAAACAACTTGATCACTCTGCTAAAGAAATACTGAATGTTAAAAGTTGCCAAGAGCGCCACCCTGGACTCTGTTCACTATATCTCAATAATTAAATTCAAAATAAGATCCATCAATAGAAAAAAGAGACACTATCAATCCAAAAAATTTGGCACACAAAAACTGACAAAAGAAAATAGCTTCAAAATTCTCTTAAAAACGAAAACACCAAGGAACTGGAAAGAACTACAGAAAGACATAACAGAAACAGCAGAAAACACAATCCCTCTTATCAAACGACACAAACATGCCTAGTGGAGTGATAAGTGTGATGAATTATGAATTACTTATCAAAAGACTGAAAGCATTGAACACCTGGAACACGAACAAGAGCGATGATTACAGGAAAACATTTGTGGAAATAAGAAAATTAACATCACAGGAACTCAAGAAAGTAAAACAACAATACCTTAAAGATCAACTCAATTCTATAGTATCCAATTTCAAGAAAAATAACACAAGAGACTTTTACGAACATTTAAAACCAACTTAACAAAATACAAACCACCTAATTTACAGTTCAAAGACCCTAAAACCTCTAAAGTAGCCTACAACAACATGGAAAACTGCAGAATACTCGCAGCATATTTCACCAAACTACACAGATGTAAACCACTGCAGGAGACTTTTGACTTCCAAAAAACTAAGAGCCTGTCTGACTCAAAACCACCAATGCAAAAAGTGAAGGGTATCATCAAACAACTTAAAAACAACAAGGCATCAGGTGAAGACAACATAGTCGCAGACCTCTGGAAACACTCTAGTGACAATGTGATAAAATGCCTGACAAAAATTTTACAGAAGATTTGGGAAAACAAACAAACTTCCAAATGATTGGACTCCTGCTTTGACACATCCACTACATAAAAAGGGCAACAAAACTGATCCAAACAATTATAGAGGAATATCTCTACTGACTGCGACATAAAAAATCCTGTCCAAAGCACTTTTAAAGGGGCTGCAAAAATACTCGATCCACAACTGTGTGAATACCAAGGAGGGTTTAGGAAAGGTAGATCGTGCGCAGAACAAATATTAAATCTAAGAAACCTGATGGACATCAAAAGAATCAGAAATTTAAAGTACTTAATAACCTTAATTAACTTTAAGAAAGCTTACGACTCCATAGACAGAAACACATTAATCAACATTCTAAAACTGGGATGGACAATAAAACTATGGAGTTGATCAAAATCACATTAACAAACACCACATCTAAAGTTAAATACATGAGAAATCTCTCAGAATGGTTTAAAATTAAGACAGGAGTAAGATAAGAGGATGGCTTATCACCATTACTGTTCAACTGTGCGTTAGAGAAGATAGTTAGAGAGTGGAGAAAGGCAATTAACACCAGAGGTTTACATCTTGAAACAAAAAGCAAAAGAAGTGTAATAGATTGCTTAGCCTTTGCCGATGATATGGCATTAATTACAGACACTATAGAACACACAGAAGAGCAAATAACATAACTCCAAGAGAAAAAAAAACCCACTCACAGAAGAGGGAGAAAATGTATCCAAGAAGACAAAGAAAGCCATTCAAGAAAAATGAAAGAAGAATGGGCTAATGAGTTGATTAGATGTGCTATTCAAAATGTGCTATTATAAATAAGCTATTCAAAAATAATAAAAATAATCACATAGTAAAATCATTAAAAATAATAATAATTTATTTCTGTAATAAAATAATATAAATAAAGCAAATATATACAATAATAAAATACAGATATGGTAGAGTGAAAGAGAATAAAGAAAAATTATAAAAATGACTTTTTCTGCAAAAAGTCAGTTATTTTGCTTTGTTTCAAATATACAGATATTTTGTTTTTGTTTTGATATTTTGTTTGTGTAGTAATACAGTTTTTGAAAGGTCTTTCCTAAATCAAAAACAAACACTCTTTGTTTCTTCATTAGCAATTTCTGTTAAAACGGCTTTCATTTCCACTACAACTTCTGGAAAATTTGGCAGATTGATGTATTCATTGTTACCTTTGTTTTCATTACCTACATCCCTACCTACCTATTTCTGCTACTACTGAAGCCACTACATCATCATCTGTTTCATGTGTTTCTAAATCTCTGTCAAACTCTTGATAATCTTCAAACAATGCATTTGACATGACTGATTTTTCAGAGTAGTGCCCCATTCTCCCACAGATTTTTCTTCGCATGCAACATCAGTAACTTTGCCAGCCTGTGGTAAAAATCCTGCCTTTCAAAAGCAATTTCTTACAGTCAGTTGAGAAACCTCATTCTATAATCTTTGTAATATAATTATAGCATTCAAAATAGTTATTTGCGTTTACTTTTTTTTATCTAAATCCTGTATCATTTGTGAAATTAGGTGCTTTTTTGTACTGGATTTTTATCAGCCAGATCACACCTTGATCTAAGGGCTACACAAAAGCTTTTTAACATGTGGATGAGGTAGACAGTTGTCAATGAAGAGCAGTATTTTGATATTTTCAGTCTTTAATTCACGTCCCATTTTTGTAACCAAGACATAAAGATATTACTTGTCATCCAAGCTTTCTTGTTACTTTCATACATAACAGGAAGCTATTTAAAATTTAAAAAAAAATCAAGATTTAGCACTTTTCCCTACAACCAGAAGTTTTTTTTGTCAGTTTTTTTTTTTTTTTTTTTTTTTTACCTCCGGAACCACCGTTTAGGTTATATCTTCAGAGGATGAAATGAACGAATTGTAGCGTGTGTGAAAAATGCCATGCCTGACCGGGATTTTGTCAGTTGCAGTCATATTTGTAGCTATTTAAATTCTATATATATTTGCGCCTTAAGCCTATTTTAAATATAAAAACACCAAAATATTCATTAAGATATTTCTTTTCTTAAAATATTTTGGTAAAATACTTATATTCTCACAAACATGTGGGTACAAACGCATTGAGGGTCCAAGACAGTTTGTTCCCTGGTTAGATTGTCCAACGAGCAAAGCAAATCCTGACTAGTAGACACTACTGGATCTATTGACACCATTTTTACCAGACCCCCAGGAACAATGTGTTTTTTTAAATTATAGTTAAAGTGTAACAATAATTAAATATTTTTTAATGGATGGGGTTAGGCAGATCTAAATGATGATATATAGTGATGGGAACTAGGTTTAGGAAGTAAGGTGGCTTGAACTTCTTTAATATCATTTAAAGTTTTAGCCTCCAGAACCACCATAAGGTATTACTTCAGAGGATGAACGAGGGTGAAATCTATGAATGTGAATTAAGTGTAATCTTGTACAGTCTCAAGTAAGTACCATTTCTGAGAAGTGTGGTTAATTGAAACCCAACCTCAGTAACCCAACATCAGTATCCACGATCTAGTATTCAAATTCGTATAAAAATAACTACCTTTACTAGGATTTGAACCTTAGAACTCTCGATTTCGAAATCAGCTGATTTGCGATGTCGCATTAACCACTAGACCAGCCCGGTGGGCTTAAAGTTTTTACCTGTCAATGAGGGTAAAGTGCATTCGAAAAAATGCAATTTGATAAAAATTAACAATAAAAGTATTGTTTTTAACATCTATAAATACCTGCTTGTTTTGTATTCGGTAATTATGGATGTCTTGATTAAAATTAGCGGATAGATTACTTTACATCAGCTGGTGGCCAGTATTTTATTTATGTTAAAGATTTAATTTTTTAAGATTATTGTCTGATTAGAATATTATGTTAAAGTATGATTAGAAAAATTTTGTGAAACACCTTATGAAATTGTTTATTCAGAGAAGTTGGAGGTAACTGGTATGTTTGAGACAAAAATCATCACAAAGATTGGCTTACAAAATTGGTTTCCTGATTTATATTATTAAGCAGAAATTGTTGTTACAGCAAGTTCAAGATGTATCCAAGCTGAATAGTTGTTATTTAATGAATCAAAACTGTAACATTCCTCTTGATTTTTTATTTAATGAATCAAAAATACTCATTCCTCATAAAATGCTTAGCACAAGCAGTTCACCAAGTAAATAAAGCTGTATAATCTTGTATATGATCACTTATCTTGTATAATCTACAGTGTGCCAACAGAGAAGTCACAAAAAATGGTAATCATAAATAGTTCAATGAACAAAAAAAGATATATTCAAACAATAGAGGAAGTGATTGTTATCCTCAGTGTCAAGATTACTGGAGAAAACTTACTTTCAGTGACCGTGTCCTGAATGTTACCTAGGTGAGCCTGCAGTCTGAATCTTAATCAAAATATTTTGTAATACAATTGAAATAAAGTTTTTTAAGTCATATAATAAGCAGGAAATTAAATGGAAAATTAAGCAAATTAACAGAAAATTAAGAACGAAAGTTAGACTGAGAAGGGCCATAACCAAGAAAGTCAAAAACTGATTCTATCCATATTTAAATACGAGTAAATTTGAACTTACAAAAAAGCTTCTTGAATCAATTGTTTTTGGAGTAGAAATTATTCATTCATTATTATTTTTGTTTAATTTTTCAATAAATATTTTTTCAAAATAATTTTTCTACTTTTTCACTTTGGTTTTTTTTTTTGTTTTTACTTCTTGTGTTTTTTGTTGTGCTTTAATGGCATCCTTTCATTTTTTAAGATAAATAAAAATCAATTAATTTAAATTTATTTTACTGAAATTAATCTTTTTAAGATTCATATTGTTTCTCTGAACTATTAAATAACATTTAAATTTTATTAAACCACCTAGTACAGAATACTGAGAAAGACATATCTTACCTTAAATTTTCCTTGAAAGTACTTAATGGGATTCCGCATCCTCAGTATGGCTGAGATAGTTCTGCTATTGCATAATAAAAATTTTAAGGTAAAAATAATAAAAATTGCCTGTTTATTTATATGGCTGCTCCAATCTGTTGCAGTTTTATTGCAGATGTCTCCCTCAAACACAGTCTGATAGTTTATCAAATTGAAACTTTGTTTAAATTTATATATGTATAAATATGTAGATATCGACTACCGTGGCACAAGTGGTAGCATCTTGGCCTTTCATCCGGAGGTCCCGGATTCGAATTCCGGTCAGGCATGGCATTTTTCACACACACTACAATTCATTCATCTCATCCTCTTAAGATATACCTAACGGTGGTTCCAGAGATATTAAAAAAAAAAGAAGAAAAATGTAGATATTAGAAAAGTATCACATACATAAATATAAAAAACCTTCAATCTGATAAACCATCAGACAGTGTTTGAGGAAGGCAGTCTTATAAAAATTGCAACATATTGCAACTCATATAAATTAATTTTTATAACATAGTTTTCAATTTTTAAATTTTTTATTATGCAATAACGGAATTACTTCATTCATGAATTCATGACAGGATGTGCAATCCAGCGAAATTACTTTAATGAAAAATAAATTAAAGTAAGATATGCCTTAGTTCAATAATCTGTACTACGTGGTTTATTTAATAGGATTTAAATATGCTTTATATTACACAATAACATAAGTATAACACTGCGAAAAAACATGAACAAGTATAACATGATCAGCATTAAATGTTTACTAAAAATATAAAATATAACTCACCAGTAATAACAGCAAATTGCTGCTGTAATAAATCAGCAACGTCAGTCACTGTCAACTCCTCTTCTTCATCTTCATCGTTTCCAGACATTTCTTCTGAAATCACAAAAAGAAAATAATTTAACAGAAGTATCTAATGATTATTTACAAATATTTTGATTTAAAACAGACATCATCTTCTGAAATCTATAAATATTAAATGTACAATTCAAACCTAATATCGTAAAATATCATTCAACATTTCAACAGGATATTCATTGCATCACCATAAGGAAAATATTTATGAAAATATACAGTAATATAATATAAATTTGAAAAACTTAGTAAAACATCTATGTTTGTTTTTTTTTTAAACAGAAATGCATATCTTAAACATAAAAATATCTAATAAACAGTATAACGTACCCAAAGCCCACACTGTAGTCCAGAACTGATTACTAACATTATATTTTAGGAGAATCTACCCTTACATATTTTTTCTAATCCATTACAGTCTCATCAAATAATTAGGCCCTAAATTAATTAAAAAATAAAGTTATGGATAAACCAGTAGAATTTATTTTTTCCAAATATTTGTCACAAAAAGATTAAATACATGGTTTAATTATGCTTAAATGTGAAGAACAAAACTTAAACATCAGATATACCAGGTGTCCAAGAACTATCTGAACAAATTTGATATTAAGTAAATAATCTATTTATTAAGAAAAAAAAATGGGTTAGATGAATTTAGAAACATTAAAACTGAAAGTTTTTTTTTTACCTCCTATCAAAGATATTCAATATGTGCACAATTAGTAATTTGCAAAATATCCAACTGGTAATCAATGTCACACCCCGTCTATTGTAACACATCCACATCTATGAGTTTGAATCCGTTAACAATCCTCTGCTTAAGGAAATCAATATTCACATATGTTTTAAGACATCAATATTCACATGAGTTTTGTATACATTGTCCTTCATGAAATCCCGTAGGAAAAGAATCACATGGAGTTACATCTGGTGATTAAGATAGAAGCAGTCAGTCATCATGTCCAATCCAGCAATTTGGGAATGTGTTATTGAAGAATTCATGCAATAATAAAGCCCAATGTAGCGGCAATCCATCTTGAAATATGATTTCCGGTTGTAACTCTTCTGAAGCACTTCACACTAAACATTAATTAACGATCAAGTGTAACATATGGGTTCTCTCCACCTATGTCAAGTATAATATATGGGTTCTCTGATTTCCGTATTCAAATGTTCTGAGTGTTCACTCTTCCAGACATGTGAATTATAGTTCATCTGAGGACATAACTTTTTTTTTAAGGTAACAATCATTTTTTACCATTTTTTTAATTGTTTCCACAGAAAATTTTTTTTTACCAGTGTGATCTTGTGAAGTAATGTGCTGTAATATTTATAATTTATAAGGTTGCAATTTTAATTGCTTCCTCAAAACATTACAAATGGTACAAATGGTAAATATTGCATTCCAAGTTAACTTCCCAGGGCTGCAAACAAAAGACTGACATGTGATCTCCATTTTCTATCTCAAGTTCTAGCCCGCCTGCAACCTTCTTATGTTCACCACCACCAGTTTCTTTAAATTTTTCATAACATGAACAAATACTTGTTCTAGAGGGTGGCTTTCTATATTCTTGTTCTAGAGGGTAAGTATTATCAATTTATAAAATTTTATCAAACCTTGTCTGTCTGAGTTTGCTTCAGTAAACCATTCTCTACTCATTGTACTTTCCTCTGTAGATTCATGGTAACTGACGTATGCCATTACATATGCAATCACAGCGTTCTCTGATATTTGTTCAGAGAAACTTTTTTAGTTACCTGTTAAAGACAGCCAAACCATTCATTAATAGGACTACTACTTTTATTCTAATAAGACATCAAAGTTGTTCAGATAATTGTTAAGACACCTGGTATTTCATTCACAGACAGCATTTTAAATTTATTTCATTAAACAATCTATATACTTATTAGAAAGAAAAAATGTTTCCTTGAGCTCAAAATGATAAGAACATTTTCCCTCCTTTACGACACCAAAGAGATTGGCAAAACTGCTCCTCTACAGAGTGCTTTGCCAATTATCTGGAAGCAGCTCTGTTTCCTATCCAGTGGCTGTACAAAATACCTTACAGAGGGCTCAGTAATTTATTAGTAACACCAGGTCAGTGTCTCCTAATCCCTTGCATACACACACACATGAATACGGACATACATATATACACACATGTTACATTAAAATCCAGAAATTCTACAAACCTACAAAAATTAACCTCATCATATTAATTCACCAAAACAGTATGAAATACAAAAATATACATAAAAAAAAAAAATATTAAAGAGATAAACATCTAATTTATTCTATTCTTTAACACATTATACAGACATATCATTTCAATTAAAAAATTTCAACTGAACCAGAATGCAACAAGTGAAAGTATCTTTCTGTAGCTGAAAATATTTTAAACAAGTAAAAAAAAAAAAAATCCTTTTTATTTAAAATTGATAAAATTCATTTTAAAACTAATAATTTTGTTATTAATTTTTGATGAAAAGAATAATTTACAGCCCAGAAAAACTTATGATTATTAAACTTAATATTAGTGAAACAATAAAAAAAAATTTTCAACTAGTATATTTTGAAACTGGCCAACCATGTTAAAGTGCTAATTATAAAATTAAGCTTAAATATTTATTAACTAATTCAAATACCAAAACAGAGCTGCGAACAGACAACAAACTGCAACAAAAACACCACATTTTGAATTATGTAATTCATAATCATAACAGCGAAGTGATAAACATACACAAATCGATGAAACAGGCTCATAAAATAAAAAAAGCCTATTAACTTTTTAAACATTTTCACTTAAATCAATCACATCATTACAAAAACTAAAACATTTACAATAATGAAGTTCAAATCTAACCAGCAGATACTACAATGATCGATTAAAATGATTGCTTAAGTTTATCTACTTAGTTTCCTTCTTACTTTCTTTTTACATGCCAGCTATGTTTAAAATAAACCGTCAGAAAGTTATTTCAAAGAGTTTTATTTCTGTCACAGGTCTGTACCACAGACCAATGTATTCATTCATTCTTCATATAAAGAAGTTTAAATAACATTCATTCCAGAACCTGATCCAATGAAATCTAGTCTGTAATCAATTAAGTCAAAGATCATCTTTTTTTTTAACACATACCAAAAGAAGTAATGAACTTTCTATCAAAAAAAAAAAAAAATTGTTTATTTCATACAAATTTTATAGAGTAAGTATTTTTCAAACAACCATGATGGAATAAGATGTTAATAACATTACAACTAATACAACTTTGTGATAACATTACAAATTTGAATTTAATTAAATTTACATTAAAATTTGAGTTTCAATATTTAATAGATATTAACATTCTAATGATACTTATAAGACACATTTTATTTTAATGATAGTACTTACTGAATAATAAATTGTGTGAGTAATTTATATACATTATTTATGACATTCTAAAAGTGAAACAAAATAATGTGAAAGTGCTACTGAAGGAAAACTGTGATTTTAAAACAATCATTATTTTAATTGTTGTATAATTTAATATACCAACGTTGATTATGTTTAACAAAACTCAAGTAATCTGAATTTCTGCATAATCTGGAGCCAATGAGACAAAATATAATTCATAAAAATGTAGCATTAATAATTATGACTTATTCACTGAATATAATGAAGTAGAATAATGAAACTAATAAAATAAGGAACAATGGAAAAATATCCATAATATAAGCAACTTAAAATTACTTTGATTACATAAGAAATTTTCTACATTTTTATAACACAATACATGAATAATTTTTTATTTTTTTTTTTTTTTAATTTAGTGGGCATTACAGCTATGTTTTTAAGCAACTAAAAAATAACAACAACTATTAAAACTGCAAGTAACATAATCTAACTGATGATCTAAAATATACTAAAACCTTATAACAGAATTGTTTTTTCAGTTATGTTATTTTTTCTCAAATTGAAACTAGAAATTTTATAAAATTTGTGCAAACCAGTCGGATTAATTCCAAGTTCAACCACTGAACTCCAGATTTATTAAATGTATACATTTATACATAAAAATTTATTGAAATAATAAAAGATCCTCTAAAATTCATTAAACATTTTTTTGGTAATTCTAAAATTAAGTTTTTAATGTGCCAAATCTTCAATAATTCAAAATTATTGATTATCCGAATTCTTTGTTGGTCCATAAGATATGAATCTTTACCAAGACAAAACTTTCATCATATAATATTTCAAGTAATTTTTTTTTTATTACACAAACTAAATTAATTAAAGAAAGTTCACAGTCAGATGAAGTGGAAGCTAGAGAGAAAAAAAGATAACAACACTGTTCAAATGCAAAACTTTGCACTGTATGTTTTTTTTTTTTAATTTGTGTTAAACAAACAGTTTGTAATGTTATTTATACTTAACCACTGTTTTGTCTTGTGATGTTATTTATATTTATCCACTGTTTTGTTTATTGTTACATTGTTCTGTATTCATTAATACACTAATACTATATTATACTCGTAATATCTGTTAAAAAAAAAAAACAAAGCAATGTCTTAAATCTTTTTTTTTCTTCTCACATGTTGAGGTTAAAATTTAAAATGAATATTCTGCATATAAATTACAAACAAAATAATAAAAGGCAACTGCGGTTTAAAAGATTTAAATTAAATTAAAAAACTACAAAAATATAAAATAAAGTGTATTACTTATACAGTTCCACTAAAATGTATAATCTGAATTACAGGTAATTTGAGCAGCTTGTGGTCTCAATTATCATGGCTTCGGTGTAAATGAATGAGGGCACAAATCAGAACTCCTTAAAAAGGTCACAATTAGATCTAATATCACAATAGATCTAATTTGCAAACAGAAACAAATATAATGAAAATAAAGTTCAAATATAATTTTATTTGATATAAGACAAGATCAAGTATATATATCTATTATATTAATAGTCATAACCCTTGTCAATTAGCAACTTTCTTATAACTGTAGTTAATTAAGTGATTCAGAGAAATCCCTGTACCAACTGTAGTTATGTTTAACAAATAAGTATTTAATTCTTATCAATGTGTAATACATTACATAGTCATTACAGCATTAATGTATTAATAAATGTGTGTAGGTGTGTATGTACTTGCGCTAGCATTAGTGCACACTAGTAACTACTAGTCACTAGTGCTAGCACTCGTCACTGTAGATGGGACTAAAGACAAGTAATAACATTTTTAAGTTTTTTTAAAAGCTTTTCTTATACATATGATTCAATTTATAATTAAAAGAGTTTAAATTTTAAATTAATTTGTTGGCTGAAAAGTTATAAAATTATTATTTTTATTTAAATAAACTTAATGATCAGTGACAAATAAGTAAAATGGGGATGTATGATTTCATGAAGGAAGTAATGTTCTTTAGAGTTTCATTTTTAATAACAAAAAGAAATATGAAAATCATTGAAAAGAAGATAAAAATAATGAGATCCTGTTTGTTCTCAATGCTCATTTAAAGCTTGCGAACTTGATCATACAACTAGTAGGTAATAAGAACAGCAGTAACAATCCAAACGGCTATGGAAAAAAACATTTTAAATACAGTAAATAACAAAAAAATAAAGAACAAAAACCTGTAGAACAATAACAGTTTTGGAAAATTTAACAAAAGCAGTAAAGGAATTAAAATTGAAATGGGCTGGATGTATCGCAAGAATTTGGTAGATGGACTCAGATGCTAACTGAATGGGAGCAAACTTGGAAATTAAGAAAAGTTGGTAAGCAAAATATTAGATGGAAAAAGGCTAAAATCTAAATATTGCTAAATACAGGTGTATTCCTATACTTGAAGCAACATCGCAAATCAGCTGATTTCAAAGTCGAGAGTTCTTAGGTTCAAATCCTAGTAAAGGTAGTTATTTTTATACGGATTTGAATACTAGATCGTGGATACCAGTGTTCTTTGGTGGTTGGGTCTCAATTAATCACACTTCTCAACCTGACATTGTACAAGACTACACTTCATTCACATTCATACACATCACCTTCATTCATCCTCTGAAGTAATACCTTATGGTAGTTCTGAAGGCTAAACAGATAAAGAGAGAGGTTTATTCCTATGCAATTGGTACAGGTTTGAAATGGATGCAGTTAGCAAAGAACTGTGAAAAGTAATGAAATGCAGGGAAAACCTACACCCATTAATTAGGTCTAGATTGCAAAATTGAATTCATTTATAAACACCTCTAAGTAAAGATTTAAATATTAGGTGATTAAAGAATAATAGTCATTATTAGTTGATACTTTACTTAACAGAAAGTTAAATTTTATTTTGTTTATATCTATATTATTTTGTTTTTAAATACATAGTTTTATTCTTTTTTTCATTTTATTACTTCCTAAGTAGAAGGAAGTATTGTAATTGTGGAAAATTTTGATTTTCAGATTTCAATGGAAATATCCATTTTTATTGTCCCTGAATCCAATTTGACTAGTTTCGGTTAATTTGACTAGATATGTCTGTACATATCTCACATAACTCAGAAGCAACTAGCTGTAGAATGTTAAGATTTTGGATTTAGGACTGATGTAACATCTAGTTGTACACCTCCTCTTTTGATTGCAATCAACTGAACCAAAAGTATCCAAAAAAAGCCCAAAATCTCCAAAAATTTGGATTTTGGACTTTTTCTTAACTGCAGTAACAAGCCCTCAATAAGACCTTTTCAATAATATATCATAAGTGGTACTTATTTTCATTGGTTCCAGAGTTATAGCCAAAAAAATTTTATTAATGAAATATTTGGATCTTATAAGACAAGGAATATCGATTTGAATCAGAGTTCATTTCCTTTTTTCTTTTTTTTTAATTTTTTTTTTTTTTTTTTTTTAACTTAAATACAAGTATATTGATTTATTAGTAACTATTAACCTGTGATTATAAAAAAATGACAATAAATAGTAATTCAATAATAACAGTAAAAAAAAAAATATGAAAAAATCATAGTTATATAACCGAAAATTACAACTTAGAATTATATTATTTTTGGATTTTTCTATAAGTCATGAGTTTTCCACATCAGATTTTTCATTTTAGTAATTTGTTTGTGCGTAATTTATAGAAACAATATAGTTTTATTTATTTATTAAATTAATGCTTGGTGATGCTCTTCAAGTTGCATTTCAAGCAGAAACAAAAAGAAAACACGTAATAACTAATACAACACATAAAAATTATGTATAAGTTTAATAAAGTACAGATAAGTTTATTATATATAAATAAGCAATTGCAAACAAAGAATAACAATAATGAAAAGAATTACATTAAGAACTAGTTTAACTTCAAAATTACAATATTACTTGTGTATATATCAATATTAATTTAACTGAACTTATTTAGATGCAACATCATGTTTTGCTAAAACTAATAAATGCATATTCACATTTTAACTGCCGAGTACATGATAATTTTAAGATAAAGGTAATTTCATGAGACAGGATTAAAAAACAAATAATCAAGAAAAAATTTTCTGGAAAGCACATTAATATAAAGTGTTATACTCATTACAAAAATCAGGATTAGATACAAACAATTTGTGGTATTATGTAGGCTTTAACTCTTACACAAAAATGTTGTGCAAGAACAAAGGTGTCATTGGAATAAGTTTCTGAAGCGACATATTTACTGTAATAGGCCTACTGTGTACTACTCAGTGACGTTAGATTACAGTCAAACTTTACGTTACATTTTTACGTAAATCTTAACATTATATTTTTACACTAGATTAGTCAGTGACGTTAGATTGAGTGATAACTGTTCAACTTAATACTCAATGTTTTAGAAGAGGAAACATTTAATTACAATAAAGTAACTGTTTGATGGCCAAATTTAAAATGTACACTTCCAATTAATGAACAGATCAATCATTCATCAATGGGAAACCGTTATGGACTGAAATATACCACCAACAGAAGTCTGACTCAACAGTTTATAATTTAATTGCGGGTAGGACTAATATTTTTCGCAACAAAATAATGCAATTTGCTGTTTTTCCATAAATGAAATTAGAATTAAAGATTATTACATGTTTGTGTGTATGTTACTATCTTTCAACACATGCATCTTACAGATTTCTAAGTTGAAAAAGAGATATTATAGTAAGTATAATTGAAGTTCAATTAAATTTATTCTAATTATATTCATCAGCCTACATTTGAAAATGTAGGCATAAAAAAGGTTTCAATTATTATTAAAATACTACATTCTTTTTATTTTTCAACGCTGAGTTAACTGCTAGAGTTTTTCTTTCAGTTTCATAATCTATTGAAATGGTACACAAAAAGTATACTTAGTTTTTTCTTTTGGACTTTGCTCAAAAGGTGTTTCAAAAGATGTTGACATTTGTTCATTTATAACTAGAATTAGTCCCTCCTTTTTAATTTTGTAGTTGCTATTTATTTTTAACATCCTTTATTTGTATTACCTAATATACTTTATTTTTCATCATCAAATATATGTAACAACTATACATGACAAAAAAGATTATACGAAAGCCAAGGTTTGCAAATAATGAATCAAAATAACAGAGATGAAATATAATTTGAATAATATAGTCTAGCTAAAGTTTCCCCTTCTGAGGCCAGACTGGATTGATCCGTGAACTACCCAACCTCTTGAGGCCATAATATTCTTTTTTATATTACTCAAGTATTCTATTTAAAATGAAGATTTCGACAAAAGATAAAATTTTTAAATATTAAGACTGACTAACATCTAAATTCTAACTGTTTTACATTTAGATAAGGGCCAATGGCTAATGTATTACTATTGTGGTTCATGTAGAGGTTAAAGATTTGTTCAGGTATCTTGGTTTAAATTTTCACACGAGAAAACACTAATGATTAGAAAAATACTCAGTATGGAAACATTAAAAATCTGGTGTGATTTAATAAATCAAGTTATCAATTGTTAGTAAATAGATAAAACTGATTTTTACAGTAGCATTTCTGTTTCTATCTACAGACAGAATACATATCTAACAAAAAGGACTTAAAGGCTTAATTTAATAAAACTGTAAAGAAGTAATACCTTAATAAAATTGAAATTGCTGTATTGTAATCGCAATGATTATATTGTGCAAATATTAATTGAAAATTTCAAAAATAGATAACAATCTTTGTCACATGAAAGGATATATTTACAATTCAAAAAAAATTTGTCTTTACTTTCTCATCACATTATATTATTTACTTTCCTGTTATATAATTATACAGTATATTATAAAGGTAAATACACTAATTGTATCATATTTAACACATCAGGGTTTCTGCAGATTTTAGAAATTCATGATCTCAACAAAAAAAAAAAAAAAAGAAAAAAAAAGTAAAATGTATGTATGCCCTGTTTTTTGCTCGAATATCCAGTCTGGAAGGACTGATTTGGATGAAATGACTTAGTGACTTCTGGATGTAGGAATTTATACCACTTAATTTTGATCACAAGTGATCAAGGGGGTATGAAGATAAGGACCTCATGGTTTCATATCTCAAATTTTAATCAAAGGATTGGTATTTTACTTTCCTAATTATAGCAGAGCTATAGCTCTAGAAGGGAAAATACTGTAATTGATCCAATTTGGGCATATACAGTTTACACCGGATCTTAACGTTTTGATATCTAAGGAACCCAAAAAAACAAGATTGAAATTTCTGGATGTTAATGTTCATATGTACGTGTGTGTGTGTGTGTGTTCGGTGTTGCACTCTAAATCACCTAATAATTCCAGAACTACTGGGCCAATTTTCACCAAACTTGGTCAGATTACTTCTATATACTGAGCACTGATGTCATAAAATTTTTAATTTAAAAGATCAAGAGGTGAGGCTACAGAGGAAGATAGCCCTCATATCTTGAGATTTCGCCTAATTAAGGTCATATTTTTCTTAAGTACATTTGCTACCAATTAAAAAATAACAATATTTTCAAAAAAACTCTTTTGCAAAAATTGCACTCCTACCCCAAAAATGCTGTTTTAGTTATCTGCTATATTGTGATATCAGAGGTGAGCGATAGAATTAAATAAATAATATTTAAAGTATAAAAAAAAAGTAACTCAGTCTGGCTGGGTTGACTTAGTACCTAGTGCATTAAGCTTTGCAGCTACACCAGTCTGCCGATGCAAAAGCGAAATTTGTTCCGTGTAAGTTGTGAAATTACATTAGTTTAATCAGTGCTAATCGTCATCACTAGTACCGCCATACCAAATTAAATACGGTGAGTGCGCGCACATTTATTAAAACCATTGAATTAAATAAACAAAAAAATATTGTATTTAAATAAAATGATTAATATTTTAAATTAAGTTGTGCGTTTTAGTTGTGAATCAGAAACAGCTGGGCTGTCAGCTTTTTTCATATAATTTAATGTACCTTAGATAGCTAAGATACTTTCTGATGGTGTTTGGTCTTATTCAAATTTCTGTAATTGGTGGGGGGGGACATAAAACGTTCTTTTTTTGTCATTTCTTAACTCAAACTAAAATTCTTACACTAATTAGATGATATTATTATATATTATATTTTCATTTTGGTTATGTTTTAAGGCAATTTCATACAACAGTGGGGATAATAATAACCTCCAGAACCACAGTTAAGTATTACATCAGAGGATGAAGATGAATGATGTGTAGCATGTGTGAAAATGTCATGCCTGACCGGGATTCAAACTTTTTGTCAGTTACTGTTTTACTTGATATCTTCAGATTGCATTAAACGATTTTATATAGAATTTTGTTTACCTACTTCTGCATAATGATCATTAATGGCATTCAATTTTGGTTAGAATCTGTCAATGAGGAATGGAGATATGTATACTCTTTTTAATATTTATTTATAGCAAATATTATACATGTGTTTGATCGCATCTTTAATTAGTTGATTTCAGTATTTTGTTGAAATGATTCAAGCTTTTTTTTGGGAGGGGAGGGGATTTTGAAGACAAAAACACTTTCACATTATCATCGACCGAAATAAAAAGTTCATAAAACAAAAAAAAAAAGCAAAAATATTATAACTATCGTAAAAAAAATTAAACAAAAACTTAAAACTAATATCACAACAAAAAATTATTTTTAAAAAACACTAAACCTGACGTCACAGCAGTAAAAAAAAGAAAAAATACTAAAATTTAACTAAAAATAAATAAAAAATTTAATTAAGTCCAAGAAGGGTGTAAAGGGCCCCAACTCAGTTAACGCGAGGGCTAATTAATATTAAAAAAAATTACACCTAGGTTAAAAACTAAAATATTATAACTAAACTTACAATTACTAACATAGAAAATCCATCACTAAAAACGTTAAAAATAATATCACAGTACGAAAATTAGTCCTAAAGGGTTGTAAAAGGTCCCTTTCGGATACAAAATAAAATATATATATAATTATAACTATTAAATAAAAACCAACACGTTAAAATAATTCTTCACTTCTAGAAAAAATATATATAACAATTTTAAATTTTCTGTAAAATATTGATACTTCGTAAAAATAGCAACACCCGGTTTAAAACTTCCTTATTATTGCCCAGAATTTGGTGAATAATTCTACGTAGTTGAAACATTCCGTTTACGACGCAAAACCGCATAAAGCACGCAATCCGTAAGGATGTGATTCATAGTCAAGCGGCAGTTGCATCGTACGCATACTGGTGCGTTTACTAGTACTGACATCAAATACCTGTGAGTAGCTCTCGTATGTCCTATCCGCAATCGATAGAGGACCACTTCCTCAAGACAATTTTTCTGCTGAGGAGTCCCATGGCAACACAGAATCTTTAATATGCCAGAGTTTATTATCGACTGCAGACTGAATCATCTTGCCACACTTTGCGCGAAGAGTGGCAAGATGATACATAGCAAGAGTGGCAAGAGAAGACTTTATTATACATAGATAATAAAGTCAGATGTAGTAATACGGATAGTTTTTTTTTGCCTAAAATTAAATTAAATCCTAAAACTAAATTAAAATGACAATAAGTAAAAAAAAAAATTAATTAAAAAAAAATCAAAGACTAGAAAATAATTGACTAAAAAACTTACTACTAATATCACAGAACAAGGAATATCTAAAATCTAACAACTACATTAAAACTAAAATATTATCTGAAACCTAAAACTAAAAAAAAAAAAAAGAATAAAAATCGATTTGATAGTTGCGCATACGGCATTCAAAGTCACATGGGTAGTTAGATTGATTTAGCGTAGGCGCGAGGTTTCGCGCTGCGGTTATATAGTTTTAGGGCTACGTGTAGGTCGACCTAAGCCTACG